>JAPTGZ010000007.1:17568282-17583078 GCA_029814645.1 Fowleria isostigma | reverse complement strand
TGTGTTGGAAGAGGGAAACATCTAAAACATGTAGGATAGTAGCCCTCGAGGACTAGGGTTGGTGACCCCTGTGCTAGGATATTTGTAACTCACCTTTATGTGCTCCAGCCAGTGAGTTGACTCTAGATTGGAGAGCCAATGGGAGTCCTCGATGTTGGGGTAAACCACATCTTTCAGCTTGCGCAGTGACTCCCTCATCACATGAATATTGTGAATGTCCAGAAATACCAACTCAGCATTCTGATAAGCATCCTCACTTTCATAACCACCCCCTTTCATCTACAAAAAAAACCAAACAGTACTGACAGATTAACATGAGGTTGACCATCAGCTGAGGGATATGTTTCAAGTTACATTTTAAGGTTTTTAAGACTATTAAAAACGCAATTTAAGACCTATATCATATCAATTTGGCAAAAAAGTGTGACGATATAAGTGGCTAACTTTGGTGATGCTTCTGACATGATGAACGGTTATGAACAATATAAGGTGATGCCATGCATTGGCTGGCTGGTCTGTTCTTATGACTTCTAATGCAATCTTATGCTTTTAAGTTTCTAATTCAAGTAGTTTCTTGCAGAACTAAGAAATCCATTATTACAAACAAGCTTAAATCAAGCATTAAAAGCACTCCTTAAGTATCAAGAAACAAAAAAACAAAAACCCTTATCTTACTATTTTTTAAGAGAAAAAAAAAATTCAATGCAAGGTAATGCACCCTCCAATTCAAAAAATATATTTAATATCTATATCAGTTAGAAAAACCATGTCACTCTAATGAAGTTAGAGATTTCACATGTTCAATCATGTGTGATCGCCCATGTGCTAATCTTATGTCATTCAGATAAAATAATCCTTGCTCCATTAGAAAGAAGCTATAAACCAAGGTACCGCTGTCCTGAAGATGGGAGACAGAGTTATCTTCCTGACAGACCTTACATTGTCTTCCCACACCTATAACACTAAGACCTGGGGAGGCAGTCCCTGGAGTATGGATTTGTTCATCATTACTGTGTAATTCACAACTCTTTCTCCTTCTTGCAAGAATGAATAACTCGATTTAATTCACATCCTAGTTTGGCGTAATATTTTCCTAACATTTAAAATCCTAAGTTTAAATTCTATAAAATTGATTACTGAATTTCAGATTTGTGGAAGTCATAGAAAATCTATATGGAAAGGTAGAAATTTGATATTTTCTTTGATTAAGAAAATTAACCTTATTGGCAGCAGCGTTAACACTGGGCCTGGCATCAAAAATGAAGAGCTTATGGGACTGAGCGTTCGCGTCCATGATGGCCTGGAGGTATTTCTCATCCTCTTTGCTGCGTTTCCCATTTACACCAACCATGGGCTGACTGCAGCGTGTCACTGTAGCCTGGCTTTCTGGATGAATCCATGACAAAACCTACACAGAATGAAAGGTGTTAGCATGGACAGGCCAACAAACCCGATACACCTTGGTCTGTGTGATACGACAGTACTGAATATAACATGCAGCAATAGAGGAACATTAATATTTTTATATTATCTTGTATCATTCCGTTTTATTACAATTTTTTCATCTTTTGCACAACTTTTTTGTGCTCTTCTGCATGGCATAGACACAGGCTAGAAATCTGATGAAAGAAACTAAAACACAAGGACACAAAACAGGGTCATCCTAAAGAGGTGAAAAACCAGACAGAGCTGAAATGAGCCAAAATGAGAGAGGGGCTACATCGGCCATATTAATGTAGCAATGTAGGTCAAAAACACAACAGAAAATATTTGCAAATTACTGGTACATAGTTTTATATTTTTTTCTTTTTATATTTTCAAATTATTTCACATTTTGTTACACCTGCTGTTGCACAAGGGCTCAAAATAGAAGCACATGCATGCTTCCATATGTGATGAGTTCCTTTTATGTGTTCAATATGTGATTCACACAAATTGTAATATGAAATAGAGCTCTCCATGAAGTCAATATATGAATTACTGGATCACTAAATTTGCAAGAAATGTGCTAAATGTAAATATGTTCTGCTAGATGCTGGATATGGAATAATCTTTATCAGGATAGGAGATTCAATCACATCTCATGGAATAAGTTGCAGAGGAGAAGGTATTTAGTATAAGAAATGAAGTGTCACTCACAGGTATCCTCCCCTTTGCTCTGAAGGCAGCTACTCTCTTCAGCTCTTCGTCTGGTATGTTGACGGGCACGGCCAGAGTGGAAGGGTAGGTGTCACAGAGCTCATAGTGATCATTCACTTTTGTTATCCGCCAACTTTCATTGGGTATCCCCTTCAAAATAACACACCAACCACAAATGTAACAGCTTTCCTTAACATTAACAATCAGTTTTAGTGCCTGATTTGTGACTACCTGTCTCTTGTATTCAGAGAGTGCATCATACACCTTCCATCCATTTTCAGGAAACACTTGTCCATATTCAAGGGCAAAGATTTGCTGAGGAGGGTGAGTGGGAACATCATGAGTGGACATTTAGTGCAGAGTTACAGCATCAGAGACAGCGTCACAAAAAATCACTCACCAGACCATTGGAAACAGGAAACGCAAATTTCATCAGCACTTCAAAAATGGACTTCCTCAGCGTGTCCTCCAGTTGCTTGTGTGCAAATCGCAGATTACGCATATCCTGGAGATAGGCAGAGCAGCCGGTCACGGTCACATTCAGGGGTCAATAGCCATATGTACATATGAGAGAAACCAGCTGTTACTTGGTACGCTAAGAGAGGATATGCTGCTTATTTCTTAATTGCAGTGTTGTTTACACAGCGGTAATGAGAAACAGTTTGTTCTCAGTGGCTGTAAACCTGAGCCCCATATAAATACATTTTATTCAGCATCTGCAACCTATTCAATATGATAAAACTGTATTAGTATGACACAAAAACAGAATCTGGCTGGTTGGGTGGTGAAATTAGATGAGATATTTATTTCAGAAATGAACAATTCTTCATTCATCATTGATTATTTACATGAATGCATGTTATGCTTTATGTAGTATAGATATATGCATATATGTAACCAGTTGTTGAATAAGCACTGATACAATGATCGCATTTTGCTCAAGAGACCAATCCTCATATATCCACTACTAATAAAGTATTTGGAGTAAAAGAGATGAATGGGTTTGGAAGTGGGGTTCCTGCCATGCTAGATTTAAGACTTTTTAAATTACACTCAAGATGAAATTATTAAGACAACTTCATGATGACCAAAATGAAGGGAAAATAGCATCAACTACTTATAGGGTAGGGAAAGTTTTACCCATATACTGTATACAACACAAAGCCGCACTTTTTAGTATAATGTAAAGATTAGATGTTCTGATATTTGGCCTCTGTTCTTGGGTAGTTTTATATTTCTTATGCTGCATGAGGAAAACACTGCCTTCAATCGCATCTCACTAAGCCTAAAAACACTTTTTGCACAACGTAGACTGTGTCAAAGGCCACCATAAGCCATGTTAGAACATACTAAGGCCTGAATGTAAACTAAATGAAATCAATGCCATTCAAGTCTGTTTTATCAGTGGAAGGTTCAATGATCTCAACCAAAGTTTTTAAAAAAATACAGGACATGAACTGGGAGGTCTAGTCTTGGCATTCCTTTTTTTGTCCAAACAAAGTTTTCCAGTAGTTTCCTGGCTCCTGCATGAAAACATTTCCAGCTTCCTTGACATGAAGATCCAGGAGTAGGATTTCACATTCAACAGGAACAGAACAGTGCAAACCAAGGTTCTAATTTGGATTTTTGTTTCTCTTTTGACCTTTGATGTGCATAGTTCAGTGGATTAACAAAGTACCAAACAAGTGTATTCATTCAACACTTCTGCTGCCCCACCTTGCATACCAGTCCATAGGACACATCGCCACGGGTTGATGCACTTCCAATCTTCTCCACGCGACTCACCACACCGAGAGGCAGGTCCAATACAAACGCTGGGTCCTGGAAAATTCACCAAAACACATGAGCAAAATCAAACTGATTCTCCTAAATATTCACTGTGCCTGTTTTTACAGAGTACGTACCCTGTCCATGCATTTAAAGAAAAGCCTGTAGTTGGTGACTGTTACAGTTCCCCTCAGTGCTCCAATGAATGGACAGAAGTAGGTGACCTCTTGAGCTATAAGACAAAAAAATGGAGACATTTTAGGATTCGCTTGCTACTTGCTACAAAATGTGCTTTAACTTGGAAGAAGTTACGCAGTGATTTTGGTTAGAGCTGGGATTGTGAGTAGGCCTGGGTACCCAACTTCAGCACTGTTATAACACTGACTGAGGTGCTTTGAATATCAATAACATGTTCTCACATGTTGCCAAATATGAGTTCCTGAGGAGTAATTCTTTCCAGTGACAGTCTAAGTGATGTAAGAACTGAAAACTTGGAATGATGCTAAATGGGATTTTTTTCTGTATGCTAAAAACTGTTCAGTTTAGTTTTGCATCAGTAAAAGAAAACAGAAACATAAGAAAGATAAAAGAAAACGAACACAGTGAAGAAAAAAGCAAAAAGCCCAAAACAGAAGCCTGAAGCCTCTACCTCAAGGAAAAAAATGAAAAACATCTATATATGACAAAAGACATGAGTTCAATGAAAGAATAATATACCTGGTTTAAACAATAAAGAGTACATAATGTACATGCACATATATATAAAAACAGTGATTTAAGACCGGAGTTTGCAGTAATTAAATAATTTTTTTTAACATGATTTCAAACTCTTTACAGTTAAACATATTTTTGTTAAATACGAAAAATTGTTCCAAAACCTGACACCCCTAAATCTGATGGAAAAATGTCCTCTACTGGTTAAAAGTTCTGGAGGATGGAGATCTGTAGATTGCTGTATTAAATAAAAATGAACCTGTAAATTTACCATAAAATAGTCCTTAAAATGCTCAGGAATATTTCCTGTGCTTGATGCTTTCAGTGTAAAAATGCCAGAATACTGAAACATGTTACTGAAAAGATTCAACCACTTACTTCAATTCACACTTTACATTATATTTATGTTATGAAACCACAGTAAGTGTGTAATGTGATGTTCTTTTTGTTAAAATGGAAATCTCTCTTTTGTTCTATTTCTTATTGGTTATTTTTTTATTTATCAATCATTTATTTTCTCTTGTTAATCTTTTTATGTATCTCTGTGTATACATGTATGAGGTGTATATGAACAGTATTGATTATTGTGCATGTATGTGAATTGGCACTGTACATGATGTGCATCAGCTCGAAATAAACTAAACTAAACTAAGCTGGTATCACAAAAAGTATTGGTATTAAATTTGAGGTCTTTCAACCAAGCCCAGTCCTAATTTTATGAAGAAGACCCCTTACCCGTGTCCTGCACAGTCTCATTTGGAAGTAACTGAGGTTCTTCCTTGTCAGATTCTCTAAGCACTTGCTGAAAACACAAGGTAAACATCATTAGTCACATGGACTTCTTGTTCAAAAACACTTGTGATTTGTATCATCTGTCCCATTGCCCACCTTGGCAGAAGTTTTGGGTTTGACCTGAAAGTGCAGAGAGGACAGTTACTGGCATTACTTGCTTGTAATGATCCTGTGGGATTTTGATGAATAACAAGAGGAAAATGCTACCGACCCTGAGCTCTGGGGAAAACTCTGCAGACGTGGACTCAGAGGACATCGCAGAGGGAGGTTTGGCCTGAGCAGACCGGTCAGAGCGAGAGGTGGACGTACTGAAGACGGAGATGAGGAGAAATGAGAAATAAAACCATACATCCCTGAGGTTTTACCATAATCAATATTTAATTGAACAGACTGGGTTTCCATCTGCAATTACTGGTTGTAGTAGGGGTGAGTATTGGCAAGAACCTCAAGATACGCATCACAATACTTGGATCACAATACGATAGCATCACGATATATTATGTATATTATGATATTATATATTATGATATTGTGATAAATTGTAATTTCTACACAGTTAACTAAGAAAAAATAGAGATGATGTAAATGTAAAATCACACAATATTTCACAAAATTGAAAGGACAAATTAAGTTAAAACTATTTGATTGAAACAGCTTTTCCATTTTATTGTTTTTGAAATAATTAGTCCAATGCAGTGTTACATACAATGCATACACTTAACATAAAGTGCATTAAAACATAAAGTGCATTAAACATAAAATGCATCAAGTTTGTCACTTGCACTACTGTGAATTAAACTAATGTTGCAAATAAATCATTAGTTTTGTTTTTCCAAAAAATTGATATTAAGGGTTGAAATATCAATATTATATTGGAGGTCAAAGTATCACGATATATGGCTGTATCAATATTTTTTCACACCTCTAGGTTGTGTTTTATACTTTATGAACAGACTCCTGGCCTCAATGTGGACTTAGCCGTTGGTCAAACAATAGATATTATCCAACTGCGGGAACACTAAGAATTCACTTAAGTTGACCTTTAAGAGCCTGACACATATTTTATGTTGTCTCACACTCTGAAAGGCTGAGAAATTATTAAATTTTTAAAAAAGTAATATTAACTGATCATCTGTAGAAAGAAACATCCAAAATGTGAATATCATTAGAGCTTAACTTCATGTTCATACATGGAAATGGGAAAATTAATAAATGGAGTTGTTCTTCATTTCATATAAAGGGTGAGGGGAAAAGTAACTAGGCATTAGAAATTGGTCATGACGAAAACAAGTTTTAAACACACAACACTAAAGAGAATTTCTTATTTTCTTGTTCCCGACATCCTTCAGAAGGTTGTTGATTCCATCCCTGGCCGTTTGAGGAGACTGGTTGATGCCACCAGTGCTTACGTTGAAATGTAAAGATTTGCTTTCATTTTCCGTGTAATAAAGAACATGTAGCATTTGTTTGAATAAATCTGTAATACAAATATAAACTGTATTACCAATTGTTAATGCCTAGTTACTTTTCACCCACATGTACCAATTGATACACACCAGTCAACTCAGAAAATGTCAAATTATGTCAAAGTTTCTAATGTTTTGATTACAACCACATCCAAGATCTCAATATATGAACTATTTAAGTCTCTTTATAAATTTGCAGAAATAATTAACACATAATACATGACATTCCTGTAGAAATTCAATATTATACCTCTTCAACAAGAGTGAATTTTTGGAATATTGCTTGCGTCTAAATTATTTTTCATTCAGCCCTGAGATGACCTGGAGACACATCACCTACAGGGTGAATCCGCCTTCACCTGAAATGGCTCCAGCACCCCAGCGATCCTCTCAAGGATAAAGAGGTTCAGAAAATGAATGAATGAATATGCTCCTCTTTTAATTGTTATGTGTTACTAACTTATTATAATAGCTTATGTCTTTATAATATTTGTAAAGCAAATATTGCTTGTCTTTTGGCATAATCCCATCACATAGTTAGTAGCACTCTTCACTCCGTTTTACTTTTTTTATTTACAACAGTCCAATAGTTACATGTAGCACTAGTCTACAAGTAAAATGCCTCCAAAATAAAAGTAGTGAAACCAAGTTTGAGTCACTGCTAAAGAAAATGCTGCTTGGCTGTATTTTCTAAGATACAGACTTGGATCAAAATGTGACAATCTATGAATTAATGACAGAATGGGTTTTACTCAAAGGAATGTTTGTCTCAGAACTACCAGATCTGGTTCAAAACACTGTACGTTACAATACATTCACATTACAGATTCATTATACTGTGAGATTTATAAATGTACTACATAAATGTGCATAAATCAACATATATATGTAATAATATTTGAACATGTATAATGATAACATCAGCTAACCAGTACTTTTGTTATTTATTTTCAAATTAATCTTAATAAAAAATGTAAAATTTGGCACATTTAATATGTGGCAGACTTTTTTTTTTTCTTTTAAAGTAGACCAGTGAGCTGCTAATAAATCCAAACTCTAACTTTAAGGCCAAACGACAACTCTGAATTCACTTTATTTTTATAAGCTACGTTATGGGCCTAGTTTATTTAATTTACCATCTTGCACATACTAGATTATTTTCTGATTGACTGATTTGGCTATTTCGTTGCGATGACATTTCTCTATATTTGGTGATATATACATATAATTCAGAACTAATATTACTAATGGGATGTATACATGTTAAGAAGTCTAAATAAAATAAAATAAATGAATAAAGTAAACCTGTATTGCAAAAAGCTGTCAGAAGAAGTTGTGACATGTTGAGGGCTCATGTTGAAAAAAAAGTATTGATCAACAGTTACATTAACGGACGTGAAAGCCTAAATATTCTGTCCGGCGGTTTTTTTTTTAAGTTAAAAAAGGTTTAAATGACAAAAATATAGAATCTACATGTGGTACCTCTCCTATATATTTAGTCACTTCACCTTTTCAAAAACCTGGAGTTATTTGCAATTTTTCTGTCATTTAAAGTGTCAAAATATCATGTGGTGCGACTGTCCAGCCATGACTGCTGTTTTTAAATGACTCTAAATCTATTACAATTTTCTTTCTGCCCTATTTAGCATGATTTACAAAATGTTTTGTATTCCTGTGGAAAATTGCAAAGCTTTGGCAGTTATATTTCTCTCATAATATACAAACAAACTTTGTTCAATGATGTCCATTTTATCAAATATCATGTGGTGCGACCATTAAATGTTATTGACCCTGACACATCTGAAAGTAGCTGAGAAAAAAGGTCAAACGTATAGTGTTATAGTACTTTACTAATCATAACAGGAACATTAAGTAAATCACTTTAGAGGGTTTGGGACATAGTGACAGACACTTTATGAGCTAAATCATCGATAACACAACAATTTTGATTACAATAACTAAAGATCAAACAATCTGTCCGATTAATCGAAAAAGATTGGTCGATACATATACTATCCGCTCGACTTAACTGTTTAGCCGTCCCGTGTCATTTTGTTCCATGAATTACGTGACATTTCACGGTGATATTCACAGCTAAACACGCACACAGACTTACTTTAGGATTAGCCGTGTTAACTTGAGTTATGATTTAGTAAATAAAACCACTCGGTGCTCATTTAGTAACTTTTATCCAGCCTAAAAGCGCCGTGTTGTGTTGGATTTAGCTACCTGGATAATGAATCAACACTTGGCTGTCGGGAAGAGGAGCGTTTCGAGCCCAAACTGTCGGTGCTCGCGCTCTTCTCCATGTTCACCCGGTTGAAGTGTCCGGACAAGTGATGGTGGAAAACCCTGAAATCAGACTGAGGTCCGTCAATGTTCCGAGGAATGTGCTTAAATCCGTCCTCAGCGTACAATAAGTCCACACAAACAAAAGGAAGCTGCCATCTTTTCCCAGCAGCCTCCCAATCCCTGTCACACGAAGGAGACGGGGGACACAGCGCCCCCTGTCGACTGTCGGTGAAACATAATATTATGGTGCGTTCACGGACCATGGCGTGTGAGCTAACATGTTTTTGTTGCTAAGATTTAGAGTCAAATAAACCAATAAAATAAAACTTTCTACAAACGAAATTAAAAGGGATGCACTTGATTTTAGATTGCAAATGTAAAAAAAGATTCTCTAATAGTTTTTCCAAAATGTGTACATTTATCCCAAGGTCCTCATAAACCTCCAGTAAAAAATAAAATCTTGCAAAATCAGCAGAATATTTAGTTAAGTTTATTTCGAGCTTATGCACTTTATGTACAGTGGCAGTTCATATACATGCACATTAATCAATACTGTTCATATATATTTCATACATGTGACCACAGTTATACATAGAAGGACTGAGGGGAAAAAAGAAAATAAAATAAAAAGAGAAGAAGAGCATGATATATGCACAAGTCTGCACAAGATCCATACAAGAAGAATCTGCGTATGAAGTTATACATCCTGAACTGTACATGAAGAATATGCATATGAAAACATATCTGCAAAAAAGAGACAAGAAAACTTGTAGATCTTGAAAATAAACTATACCTAGTGGATTATAAGGAAGGCTATTGGAGTAGAAATACATAGAAACTATTCATGTAATATATACCTGAGGCACATGCACAGAGAAGTATCCATGGGGAATGCAAATAGAAATAGAAATTCCACTGCAGAACATCATGTGTACACCATAAGTATAACACATCACTATACACACAAGTCCCCGCTAGTATACCACCTCTGAAGAACAAAAGCCTGAAAGGGAGTGAGAAGAAGCAGAGCTTATTTACTTCCATCCCCTGTTTTCACAATGTAACAAGTGTGATTGACTTTTGAATTAGAGACTTTCTGTGAAGATACAATTGTACACCTAGTTACCAACGTGAGTGTAGTTTTTATTTTTTTCTTTATTGTTTTATTTACTTATTTCTTTTTTTTTCTTTATAGTTTAATTTTATTTTACTTTTTATTATTATTATATTATTATTATATTACTATTATTATAATTAAGTGAGTTAGTTCGTTGAAGTAACAATAATATTACAATAGTATCATAGTAATTGTTAGGGATTATAGTATTATAGTTATTTTATTAAAGTAATAATAAAATAATTATGACAAAACAGCATAGAAGAGGATAGAGATAAACTATTTATATTTAAAATATTCAAGATTTTTAACCAGTTCTTCTTTCCACAGGTGATAAAGTTCACCCATGAGCACTTACTTTGTACATTTGTACTTCTGACTATTCTAAAAATAATTACCTAAAACATTGATTTATTAATTTTATTTTTTTATTTGAGCAAAAAGATAATAAGTGAGTGAATAGAATTAATATATTCTTAGCCTTAATAAATGCTCACTCATGATTTTGTATTGTGTAAGTAAATCATATGTGTGTACAGGAAAAGTTTGAACTGTATTTTTAGCTACTGAATCATCTTTACATCTGACTAATCTAAGGGTTAGTTATCAACATGAAGGCAAGATCTTAAACATCTGCTTTTGGTCAAATATTCTCATAATATTGATAATTCCTGAAGGGACATGATTTACTATGATGCAATAGAACCACTTACTTTTAAAATTCAAAGGTTAAAATTATATTCAGTCTTGCCAACATTTTACAATTTATCCTGAGCTCCATAAAATCCAATAAAAAAACAAAACCTTGCAAAAAATATGTGCAGTATTTTATATTACAAGCATATTTATTCATAAAATGTCCCCACTTTATTATCACTATTGTGCCCTTTATTTAATCTGTGTACAGTGGTGGCCAGAATTATAAGAACACGTGGCATGTTTAAGATCTTTTAAATCAGCCTTCAGAGTACCCGTAAAAAAAACTATATACCTACAAAGTTGTGAATGTGAGAGTGACTGATTGTTCGTCTCTATATATTAGCCCTGCTATGAACTGGCGATATGTCCAGGGTGTACCTTCACCTTCACCCATAGGTGCTGGGATAAGCTCCAGCACCCCCATGGCTCTGAGGATAAAGTGGTTTAGAAAATGACTGAAAGTCATCATAAAACTCTCTACACAATAAAACAAAACCATCATAAGGAGATTTAGGTTATTTTGCAACAAAAAATGAGCCAGGTCTGTTTCATTGTGAGTGTAGCACAAGCAGGTTCCTTCACAGAAAAACCTGAATTCCTTGTGTATCATTGTCAGATGTGATCATGGTTTGAATTGATGCTCTTAGAAAACAGCTGTGTGATTGTCTCTTTCGTTCTAGTATTTATTGTGCAGATCAACCATCTGCATGTTTTGTGAACATTGTGAAATGAAATCTTTTGGAAGCTCAAAAAGTTGATATTTTCAAATCTGTCAGGCATCCTAATAATTTTGGCCATTGCTGTACATTGACGGAAATGCTTCATTTGGAATATAATCAAGAAAACCAAATCAATGATAGCACTGACACGGACAGAAACAGTTCATTCTGAAATCAGTAAAATCCTAACAAATACAAAAATGAATTACACTCAAGAGTCTGTGTATATGAATTATTTGAAAGAGCAATTATTGTGTAAATAGTAAAATTACAATCATGACTTGTCTTCAGATCCAAATTATGCCATTTTAAACTTTTTTCTCCATACTGTTCCATTTTGCAGGAGCATGGTATGTAAAACTAGAGTGTTTGAGGTTAACAAAAACAGGTGACAGACACTTGTACTAAAATTAAATCACTTTGACATGACATCTTTATAATAAAGACATTTTTCGCAAATTTTTATCGACACTACATAAACAAAAATTAACGAAATATTATCTGAAATTTCTGAAAGATAACCCAGCAAACAGTTGAAACACAAATCTGTTTATTGAACTTTGTTTAAAAAAAAAATCCTACACAAGACTTGGATATTAAACCAGATGTGATAGTTTCATTTAAGGGTGTAACCAACTCATTTATGTACAACAGTTCACCTTTTGACTGTAGAATACGAGTGTATTTCAAAGGTTTATGGGTCTGAAATGAAGTTTAAAAAAAATTAAATTAACATACATCAAATCCTTTATTTTACATATTTCTCCATAAATTTCTTGTGAAACTCTGATCGCAGGGTGTCATTGACAAATCGTTTCTCCTTCCGTGCCTCGTCTACTCCTTTGGCGCAGTTCTTGAACACAACATCATCATCCCACCTAGAAAGTTATTCAAATCATTTTTAATTAGTGTCAAGTACATTGAATCTTTTCCTCCAGCTTTGACACTTATGTTCTCCATGTTTTTGGGAGTATGTTACCTTCTCTTGACTCTGAATGTGTTTTGAGTCTGGGTCATCTGTTGTTGCTGTCCTGCCAAGTTAATCAATGGATTGCCACTCAAAATATTTTCCATGCGGATCCTCTCCTCCTCTGCCTTTTGCTCACGCTCCTAAAAAAAAAAAAAAAGACAGGCTTTAAAGTACTCAGTAACAAGGTAACATGTGCCATCTCCAACATGCAACTGTCAGCAAAATTCTTTTTATGGGCTGACATGTGCCCCTAGAAACTGAATTTGAATCGCATAATTCACATAAAAACCACTCACTTTTTAGAGTAGTATTTATTTATTTATTGCTGTTTTATTAGGGTGTTTTTTAACTTGGTGATTTTATTTATTCTGTCTTCTTGTCTGTTTGAATGTGAGCAACAAACTGCCGCAAAATTTCCTTCAGGATCAATGAAGTATGTATGTATGTATGTATGTATGTATGTATGTATGTATCTATCTATCTATCTATCTATCTATCTATCTATCTATCTATCTATCTATCTAATTTAAATTTGTATTGTTTAATTTGAATCACTGCATTGAGAAACTGAATCTGAATGGTATAATTTGAAATTCTATTTATCAATTTGGAACTGAAGTCCAATAAACTTGAAACTGAATATAAGATTATGAAATTTAATTCAGTTTTGCTAAAATTACATTTGATCCTCACTGAAAATTCAACTATACATTTTGAAATTCAGTTCTCAAAATTCAGTTTACTTGTGATAGACATCTGGATTGTTAAGGAAGAGCAATCAAGTACAGATACACAGGGCTCCTCAAGCCAGTCTATGGGTGAAGCGCTTCATTTCAAAGCGGGTGGCAACACCTCACCATTATGTTACATGCTCAAAAATGTAGGTGCTGATTGGCCAAAAAGGAGTCCTCTGTATCTGCATTTGATTGCTCTTCCTTAACTACCTGGATGTCTGTTACAGATAAACTGAAATTGAATTGTAACAACTGAATGTGAAAATATATAGTTGAATTTTCAGTGAGGATTAAATATAGTTTCAAATAAACTAAGTTAAATTTTATAATCTTACACTCAGTTTCAAGTTTATTGGACTTCAGTTCCAAATTAATAATTCAATTCAATTCAATTCAATTCAATTCAATTCAATTCAATTCAATTCAAGAATTCAATTTCTCCATGCAGTGATCCAAATTAAACAATGCAAATTCAAATTATGTGATTCAAATTCAGTTTTTGGCGGCACATATTTCAGCCTATATCTTTCCAGCAGTTATTATGAAAGGACACTTTACTTTGCGTTCTTGTTCTTCAGCCCGTTCCTTCTTGATTTTCTCCAATTCTGCCAAAAGAGCGGCAGTGTCGTCATCGTCACTGTCCTCCTCAGAGTCCTCATCTTCATCATCCTAAAGGACAAAAACCATCATTGATGAAGATGTTAATATGGACAAATTACTCGTTTGTGTAAACAGCATCTGTCAGATTCTGTACGTACATCAGTCAGAGGGTCATCAGCATCGAGATTAGCGGCAGGGATCTGATCCAGTCTAGGCCTCTTTGAGGATGATGAAGATGATGATGATGATGATGAAGTGGTATGCTCTGGAAAATTACAGACATTAGGATATTGTAATACATCTATTTAAGACTGTATGTTTCTCCATTGGTCCCATTTACCATCTACCGTAAATTCATTTTTTCATCTATTTCTTTGCCACTTTTAAAGGCACCCAGAGCGCTTTACATTATTGATCCATTATTCATTCGCACTCACATTCACACTCTGGTGAAAAAACTACGTTTGTACCCACAGCTGCCCTGGGACAAACTGGCGGAAGCTGCCAAACGGCCTCTCCAACCACTAGACACACTAGAGGCAAGGTGGGTGAAATGTCTTGCCCAAGGACACAATGGCACATGAGGAAAGAGCAGGAATCGAACTGTCAACCATTCAATTATTGGATGACCTGCTCTATTACCTAAGCTACTACAACTAAAATGACAACTTAACCCTATAATGCCAAACTTATCATTTTTGATACATGACCTTTGAGTATTTTTTTCCTTGAAAAACCTGATGTATACAATTAGATACATGCAATACATGGATAATCCACCAGAGGG
>JAPTGZ010000007.1:17526248-17551991 GCA_029814645.1 Fowleria isostigma | reverse complement strand
ATATATATATGTATAGTGTGTGTGTGTGTGTGTTTATTTAATTTTATTTCCCCAGTGGCCCCTCCAAAAGTGATTCAATGATACAGTTAAATAAATATAATTATAACTGTGGAATTGATATTTGAACATATTTTTAATGAGTAAAAAATACATATCAATTAAAGTTAAGCAGGGATTGTGTAAAATAGTATTAAATGAATCAGTAATTGACAATGAATATAGCTGATAAATATCATTCTCTTCAGCTTATTTTTATATTTGTTTGGTGATAGTAACATTCTCAGTTTAGTTTAATGGCACTGCCCCATTAATCAATATTTTTCTGTTTTAAGTGTGTAGATTAGTTGGAGTTTATGTTTTAATTTATTTTGATGTCTGTTGTGATAAAGCTTAAGCATAGACACATTATTTTTTTTTGACAGAAATCGCTTGCTTAAATTATCAGTTCAATTTATTTATTCAGTTTGTATTTAAGCTATTTGTTTTTCCTAAAAAATCTGAAAAAATTGGCTTGACGATATGTAAATGAGGTTACCTTACTCTGCCATCTGGCTTCTCTTCATGTTCAACAATAAATAAATAAATAAATAAATAAATACATTAATTATAAATAGCTATAACTTCTAAATGCTGCAAAAAAAAGTTTTTTCAATATGTTTTTTTTTTACCCTGTAGATTATCAACTCTTTCACTGAGCCCTCCTTCCCAAAAGACCCAGTTCAAACCACCTGAAGGGTATGTGTATGTGCAAGTATGCCCTGAAGCAATTCAATATGTATTTTGCAAAAGTAAAACAAAAAAATAAAAATAGAAAACCATATCTTAACTACATATTAATTGTTAACAGGTGTATGCATTTTATAAATGTATTATTATTTTTTTGTTTTAGTGTCTCAGGTTATCAAGCAAAGACTGACGTTATTCCGTCTCCAGAAGATGCTCAGCCTGAGGCGTCAACAGTGGAGGCCGCAGACAAAACCAAGTTAGTGTCTGAGGAAATCTTTCTCTACTTAATGTAACTGCAAAATGAAATTTAAAAACTCTGAATGCAAGAGTTTTTCCCCACAAAGGTTTTTTTTCCTATATGTTTGGGAGTAAAATTCTTCCTCTGTTACAGGGCTCATGTCCCCTCTGAAGAACTACTTACAAATGGTAATACCGAAGTTTCTTTGACAAATGAAAAATCAGAGGCAGTGTCTCTGGTTCAGCAAAATGATCAACCAAAGTCCGACTCAGCTGAGGAAAGAATGGAAGAACATGTAGAAAAAGCCACCGAGAGGCTTACAGAAGTCTCTGCAGGTGTTTGTGTGAAAGATCTAGAGGTGGAAACATCAGCTGAGGTAGGAACAGAGCAGAATAATGATGCTTCTAAAGTCTCTGTTGTGCCCACAGGGGAACAGGGACCTGAAAAAAAACATTCAGCTGAAACCAATCCAGCAAATGTGACAAGCTTGCAAAACAAAGGAGAGAAATCAGCGATGCAAACTGCAAAGGGAGCTTGTGCAACAGATGCTCCAAGAGAAGGTTTAGAAACTGTTGTTGTAAAAGCTTTAGATGATACAGTGGTGGAGTCATTGCCTGAGACCATTAATGAGACTAATGCAGCACCAGAAGACGAGGCTGTTCAGCAAATCAGTGTAGAACAGGTCCCTGATTTATTGGCAGATGCTGTGTCAAAGTCTACTCCTCAAACTGCTGACCAAACGTCTGCACAGGGGAGTAGTGAGGAATATCCAACAGCAGCAGCAGAAGCAGCTAAAGATGAAGTGAAAGATGTGGTGGTGTCTGTTAATATGATCACTATTGTGTCGAGTCCAACCAGAGAAGATGGCGTTCCTCAAACAGATTCAGAAGAACCCATATCTGAATCTCCTCAATCTGCTGGACAAGACTCTGCCCAGGGGGGTAGTGAGGGGAGTCTTACAGGGCAGCTTGAAGCCAAATTAGCTGAAACTGTTGCACAAGAAGAGGTAGCTTCTTGTCCAGACAGTGAGAAACCAACCTCTGATGTACAAGAAAATTCTGCGTCAGAGTCTTCTACTCCAGCTGCAGCTGAAAGTAATATTGAACAATGTTTTGTGGTTTTAGCTGAACCCGTTGAAGCAGTAGATGATGTAGAAGAGGTGGAGTCTTCACCTGAGATCTCTGCTGTAACTGATGTTGCACTAGAAGATGCAGTTCTTCAAGGTGATGTAGATCCAGGCCCTGACTTATTAGTTTCTTGTATATCAGCACCTCCTGCTCAATTTGCTGATGAAACTGTGACAGAAACAATTAAGGCTGAGGTGCAGTTCTCACCTGAGACGCCTGTTGTGAATAACACAGCTCCAGAAGAAGATGCAGGTCCGGTTTCATTAGAAGAGGGTGTATTTCAGTCATTGGTTGAACCTTCTGTGGAGGGCAAGGGTGTGACAAATCCTTCAGCAGTGGCTGATGGAGAAGTTGTTGAAGTAGTAAATGAGGTGGTAGTAGAGTCATCTACTAAGGAGACATCTTGTTTAGATACGGAGAAACTGTCCTCTGACTGTGAAATCTGTGAGAAATGTCCTGAAACCATTGATGCCGCTGTTGAGGTTAAAACTGAATCTCCCCATGGCTGCATGGAACCAGGCCCTGACTCAGTAGAGGTATGTCCTTCAAGACAGGTTGCTGGAGAAAGTGCTGAAGTAGCCGCTGCAGTTGTGGCTATGGTGGAATCCTCACCTGACATACCTGCTGTGACTGATGTTGCACCAGAAGATGTCAGTTCCCAGTTCATAGAGGAACCGGAACCTGACTCAGCAGAACCTTTATCTGAATCCCATACTGAATCATCTATCCAGGACAGTAATGAGCAATGTCCAGCAGTACATAATGGAGCAGATACAGCCGAGTCTGAACTTGCAATCTCTGCTGTGACTGATGTTTCACAGACACAGGAGGCCCTTTGTGAGACAGACAGTGTGAAAACTGCTCCTGACTCACAGCCAAACACCGACAAATCAGAATCTCCTACTCAACCTGCTTCTGTAGGTGAGGTTCTTGAGGCTTTAGCTGAGGCTCTGGCGCCATCTCTACCTATGACACCTGCTGAGAATAATACAGTGCCAGGAGAAGAAGAAAGTGTTGAAAACAGTGTGGAACCAGGTCCTGACTCATTAGCAGAATTTGTCTGTCAGTCACCTGTCGAACCTGCTGCTGAGATGAGCAAGCAAGGTTGTTCTTCAGGAGAGGTTTCATTCGAAGCTGCTGAAGCTGTAGCTGAGGGTGTGGCAGAATACTCCCTTAAGACATCAGCAGTGACTGATGCAGCACAGCAGGATGCCTCAGACATACAAACTGAGGATGCTGTCGAACCTAAACCAATATCAGATTCTGTGCAGAGCAATTTAGCTAAAAGAACCATTGAACTGACAGATGCATTAAATGAGGCACCCACAGCTGAAGCTCAATGTGTAAAAGATCCAAAACAATCCAGCAAAGAGGACTCAAAAGTGGAACAAGGGCCTAATGATACCAATATGTGAGTAAGCTTTTATTCACTTTTATTCATTTATTATTCACATTCATGCACTTTTACTCTGCGCAGGTAAAGTGCATCTGATGTATTTGCTGATGTTTTTTCTTTGTAGCACTGAAACGCTTGAAAAGCCTGAGGAGAATCAAGGACCCACAGAAACTCAGACCAGGTGAGTTGGAATTTTTAGACAGCACAGTTTGGAAGTTAAAACATTATGCTAATAAAAAAATAAGTTCAATAACAAATATAACAGAGAATGAGCCACAAAAGTTTCAAAGAAATATCTCTGTGCTTCAGGGATGAAGAAGTTTGTTCATTCTGCAACCAAACATTTGGAATCATCAGAATCAGAATTACTCACCCCTCACTGATTCTCCACCCTGACTGTTTTAAGGTTTGATCTTTTATTCCCATTGCAAAATAATAATTTAAAACATCCACCATGCATCTTTCCCCGACATTAATCCTGGGTGTTGTTTTCTCCATTTACAGTGTGGTGTTTGTGGAAAGGTCCTTGGAGATCTGCTGACTCCCCTGTACCTACAAAAAGAAGTGATCCGCTGTGAAGCCTGTCATGCATAATGTCCTAAATATGTGGCTGTAATGTGTACCATTACACATTTTTTGGGGGTTATCATTTACACTGTGAAACTTGCCTTACCTATCATATACTTGGTTTTTTTGATCAGTTTCTCTTTAACTTTATTTTTAGCACATGCAACAGTGAGTCATAATTATAAATGTGTTAAAATAAAATCCCAATTGAATGCCATGAAATTAAATGTTTTATTCAGCCTTAATTAAATGGGCTCACACAACACAACCCAGCTCATTAAATAGCGGGGTTTACACAATAAACATGAGTCATCCAAAAGCAAGTTACCATTAGAAGATTTAACAAGTCCGCAACACAACACAGCTTATTTTTAGAAGTAACCGAAACACTTCCAGGAAAATGGATACAAATCTTTGTTTTCCCTCCACACAGTGGTATTTAAACAAAGCAAAATGCAGCATGAGTAAATGCACAACATACTAGAGTAAAATCATCGTAAGTGAAACAGTAATTACTCCAAATTCTTGCAGAAAACTTTGGTACATTCAGCTTCACTTCCTTTAGTTCACACAATGTTGATACACAAGATGGTGATAATGAGGCAGCAGCATAATCACATTGAGAACCAATATATGCACCAGTAAACACTGAACAGAATGCGTGCAGTTATAATTTGCAAGGCGTGCTGTCATGGCTCTTAATTATTCATGAAATGTCATACATCGCAGTCTGAGGAAAAAAAAAAAATAAAAAAAATCAGCGCTGAAGAAGCTTTATAAGGATGATAAAATGAGAGATACAACGTACAGGAGGAATGTGAACAACAGCACTAAGAGAATCATCAGAGAGGAGGCTCTGACGAGAAGGCCGGAGTTTGATGCTGGAAGTAAATTAACTTCATCTCTCTCTGTTGTTCATACAAAACAGTTATGAGAAACCTTTGTCTGTTATTGGGCATGTTTAAAGGAATATAGCAGGAGATCCATGTTTGGAAATGGTTGTGTCACAGAGGATGAATGGAAATCAGTGTTGCATGTGCTGACTGTCCATCATAGCCAGATGTTGGGGTTGGCGATGTAGTTAACGGATTCCTTTCCTGCCCAGAAACCGCAGAACTGCGTAGTTGTAGGTGGTGGCAATCAGATACAGAAACTACAGAAGGAGACATTGAAATGGAAGGACACATTTTTCAAATACATAATACATTGCATTTTTCTTCATACAGGGGACTTTGATTTTATTTGCTCTGTGATTTACACCAAGACAAAAAAGAATACGGCACTAAATCTGACAAAAAAAATTTAATGCAACAAATTAGTCAGAACTTGGTGTTAAAAACCACAACTATTTGCGTTATTACACATGGTAGAACTATCAGAGATGTTTTTTTGCCGTCATGTTTCATCCAATATTTTTCAAATCAAATTATAAAATACGCGACTGCTCACCAGTGCTAGAAGAGTGACCCCAGCTCCAGCAAATGCAGCTATGTACAAATCATAGGTGACATAGAACTAAAAAAAACAAAATAAAACAAAAAAACACAAATGCAGTTGCATTATTATTTGTTGGTTACTAAATATTTCAAAGAAACACATTTGCATACAAACAATATTGCATAAATAATACAGAGAAATGCCTTTTATGTTAGGATTTTTTTTTTTACTGTATAAATGTATGTCATGTAATGTTCATGTTAATTGATGTCATTTTCACAAGTCAAAAGTGCCCATTACATTGTTCAAGATTCAAAGATTCAGGGATTGTGTATTGTCAATTTCACCAAGTGCACAGGATATACAGAGAATTCAGATACTGTTGCTCTTTCACCTTGCTACTTAAAGTCATGCAATTAAAAAAAGAGCTAAAAATAGAATAAATAAGTGGTATGAACACTAAACTATAATGGAATATAAAATATGTAAATTTTTATTTACAATAATGATGGTAGCACAGTACAGTAATTGTTATGACTGCTGTGTGTATATGCATGAAAAGTACTCCCATTATATATATTCAATACCTGCAACGGTCAGCTTAGATTTTACACTGATTCTGGTCACTGACTTCAGTGTGAAGATGATAAGGAATACTGAATGCAACGTTGCATTAATTGACTTACTTCACTGGTTTTGCAAATAGATGCCAAGGTCATTCCACATGATTTGCCAGGCATTGCATTCCAAGGGAGCAGACCTTAAATGAAGACATGACGTACATAATTACCGCTGCTGAATCATGATAAGTTATGGTGACCATTTCCAAGTTATTTCTTTGTTTCTGCTCATCCAGTCCATCAGATAAACAGCAGGTAAAATGCAAGATAAAGCTGCCAGTGTCATCAGTATTTCATAACTAATTTAACCCCCACATTTGCATCCTCTCCCCTATGATTAATTCATTGACTTCAGCTGCACATTAGTATTTTCAGCAGGTGGACACACAGCCAGTCATTATAGGAACAACATACCATACTGCCTGGCATCCATGCAAATCCAGCCATGCTGATTAATGCTGGGTGTTGTTTCAGCCAGGATGTTGATGGTGTGACAGGTCTGCTCCATGTTGAACAAGAAGTAGACTGGGATAGCAGTAAAGGCAAACACCGCCAGCCAGATAAAGGCCAATATGTACGTCACTATGACAAACTGTTGAAAGAATTAGAGGTCACATTCTGGATATGTTCTTGTTTGTATTTGATTAATAAGATGTCATCTATCAACTATCATGATTTTGTATAAAACAAGCAGCAACAAAGAGTGTTTCATTAAGCGTAGATGCCAAAAACAGGCCTGCATTCAGCATCTTAACTATGATATGACGTCATCCCCCCCCACCCCCACCCCACCCTCAATGTTCTCACCGTCAGGCTGAGGCAGCGGCCACACTGGGTGCTCCTGAATTCACCAAAAGTCTGTTTGACTGCGCTGGTGGCGTAAAAACCCTCAGCAAGAAGCAGAATACCATAGAGGAAGAAAAATGAAGCCAGGCCGTAGATAACGTACTGGAAGTACTTGATACTGGAAAGTCACATGGAGAAGTATGTCAGACACAAAAACAAACAAAAAAAAATCTCACTGTGGAAGACAGAGTTGTATAATCCAAAGTTCATAGAGTGGAAGTCCTGCCATATATTGGTTCCAACTTGTTCACTGAACCAGCCCATTTTGATGAACACAACTCCCCAACCAGGTCGATGGGATAATTAGTGGAACCACCTGTTTCACGTGAATAGGTTGGAAGCAATACATGGCAAGACTTTGACTTGATGAACCTGGGATTACCCACCTCTGGTAGAAGAGTATTTATCAGAGGATCACTCACAATGAGGCCATGACCACATAGTCCTGAACATTGCGGGCGAAGTAAGTCTCGACGAGGACTTCGGTATTTGCCAGTGCTTCATGCCCACAGCCACAAAACAATGCCATGCCAGCATAGCACAGCAAGGTGGCCACCAAGGATGGATAGGGCACTGCCCCAATGCACCGGACACAGCAATCATAACAACCTGAGGGGGCATAATAAATCAGCACACAGGCGGCACACACCGCACATATAATTACACAACACATCTAAACCAGGGTGGGGAACTGCTTCACCCAGTCGGGGAGCTGTGGAAAAGGCCTTTTTCTGTCTGTAAATCCATCAGCAAACACCAAATTCCGACCAACAGGCAAGAAAGCAACAGAAAAAAAAAAATTAGACAGCACAGACAAACAAGAGTTCAAGCAGTGATTTCCAATAAAGCGTCCAAACAAAAGCCTTCACGACAAAACCATGCATGTCTTTCAGTGTAAGCTGTGCTGTTGAAGCAGGTAGCAAATATCCACAGTGTTAATAAATGCATTGGCAGAAATGGGATAGAGGAAAAGCACCTAAGGCTTTGCAAAGCCAAGGCTGCCTGACCGGAAACATTTGCTGCTTCTGATCCTGTTCTCCACAACAAGAAAGATCCCAGTGCCAACCAGTGATGTGCAGTGCTGCCTACACGGTATTCCTACTGTAAAATATCCTTCTCTGCGCTGATTTCATCTGTATGAGAAAGCTTCACTGCTTGAACCAACACCCCACAGCCCAGCCCCTACTAACTCTGGGCCAACCCTCTTTCTCCGGCAGTCACAGGCGTCACCGGGCAAATGAGTGATGGTGGTGAAATATTGGCTTCAGCCGCCCGAGGAAAGAACTTGTCTTTGTGGGAGCAGATACAATATCTATTGTCTTGGCCAGTGGAGGAACAAAGGGCAGCGATGTCAAACAAACAAAGACTATAGTGCCACGATTCACTGAGTAGTAGTGGTAGCTGAGGGGTCACCAGGACAGTCTCGACACCACCGCAAATGTCACTACTCAGGCCATCCTCCATTCACAGCTGGCTGAGACTGGTACCCTGGCACTGAATGTCGATGCTGGCGGGGCCTGAGTTGAACTGGTCAGGGTGGGTGGAAGCATATTGATCGAGTGGTGATTTTAATATATTCACAACAACAACAACAACAACAACAACAACAACAACCTCACTCCAAATTTCTACAAGACGCCTCAAGTGCCTGAAATATCTGAAAGAGATAAAATGTCCTGATCATTTTTACAAGTTGGATTTTAGTTGAAAAAAGAGAAGCTGTGAGCGAACAAACTGCTACTCAAGTATAAATAGTAACAGCAGGAAGAGTATTAGAGTCCCGAAAATGCTAGTGCCCACAGACGCCCACACTTCAGCTGTGTCCTGCTGTTGTTAGCTGTGGTTACGGCGTTACATCCGCTGCAAGAATTGGAAAAATGTGCATTTAGAGTAGATGTGATCACTGATCAATCAATATGTCAGCAGTGTTTTAGAAATGTGTGCAAGTTAATAGAAAAGTTGTGTCTGAGTGAGGATAAAGTATGCATCAAAAGTTGTTTGGGATCACAGTTCCCATGGAAAGTGTTTAATTTATTCCTCTGACACATGTGGGAGTATCTGACCTCTTTCACATGAGTGACCTCGCATGGCCCTGGCATGACGAGGGCTGCTGGCCATCTCTGTCAGCCAACTCTGATTCCAGGCTTGTTTATGGCTAAAACGGGTTACATGTGTTTACACAGAAATAAAAAGCCCTGGCTGAGTTAATGTGCTGTTTTCTGAAATCATCATAATAAATTTAGATCAGATCATACATTAGGAGCCAGGGCAACGAGGTAACCCGTCAGAAGTCAGGCAAATATCAAACACACAAAGGTATCACCATAAAAATATTTTTGATTGATCAAAATACAGGGAAAAAAAATGCATCAGCTGCACACCATATCTTGCCCATAGTGAACGAGGGCAACATGATGTCTAAGGACAGAAAGGACATATTAAAGACTACATTAGTAGTTATTGAAATTCACATTTTCAAATCACATTAATAATAGATGATAAGAGTTATTAAAAATTCTGTGCACTCACCCATGTCCAGAAAGAAGTGCGGGGTTATTGGAGTTTTGCTGGGTGGCTTTGTGACTGTGATATGAGGATATGAGAAGTTATTCCCCGCCACCCCTATATGAATCTGACTCGCGCTTTTGTCTCATCAACAATAGATAGACCACATCTCCCCGAGTCACATCTTAAAGTCACAAAGTCCCATTTCAGCTGCCACTCATTATTTATGGAGCAATGGGTTCAGGACTGTGAACAGAGAGCAGGTCACTTATTCTAATATTAACTTTATTTTTGTTCTTTGGTGGTATTTACTGTGTTTTGTTGGTTCTGTTTCTCAGTTTCTGCACTAAAACATAAAAGTAACAAATAAGCCATAAACAGATGTTTTCCTACAGGAATATTTGATAATTAACTGCAAAGCATAATATGCACTCTAAACCCATTTCAAGATTATGTACACCATACTCAAATAATTTCAGACAATTCATATACATACTTAGATGGAAGACATGTTCTAACAACTTTAGATTTGTTAGATTAGGTGAAAAATTAGTGTAGTTTGATGCATGGCTTTATATTCATTTTCAATACATCAGATCATCTGGATATATGTCAACTGTCTGCACGTACCGCATGTTACATGTCAACATAATACATGTAATTAGCTTGTCAGAGAGTCCTCAGAGGAGCATCTTTAGATATACACAAAGAGATAAGAAGTGTGCACCGACAAAGGAGTGAAATAAATCGAAACACCAGTGACTGACATTGATGAAGTTGACTAACAAGGGTGACATTGACAGTTGGGTCCAGCTGCTGCCCTCCTTCCCTCCCTCCCTCATGTTTGACCCAGTTGATGTCAAAGCTGAGTTTAGTACAAAGAACCCAGTGTAGAGCAGGAGAAAACACCACACTATGTTTTTTTTTTTTTTTTTGGAGAAGCCCTTCATCCTATTTTTTGTTTTAGATCTTAATACAAACCAGTGAGAATAATTAAATGTTTTCAGGTAGATTAATAAAAATGTCACAATGATGCATTGGGTGATTTATATCAAATGTCTGGAATTTACCTTTGCAAACACTGAGTTTAATTTGAGCAAACAAAGGGAGGTACAGGCGCTCTGCCATCTTCCCAAATGCGTGATATTATCTTCTAGTCATAATGTACCGATCTCATGTCGGCTTCAGAATATTTGAGAAAATAATGTGTTCTAAGTCAACAATAGCTTTTTGGTTTTTGAAATGTTTGGTTTGAATTTTCCGTCCAAATGCCTTTTGTCTGCTGAAAACCTAGAGCCATAACAGATCAAGTAATTAGTATGTAGAAAGGATTAATGGATCAGCTTTGTTAAGCTTTAAGGGAAGAGTGGGGAGGAGTGATGTCTTTGAAATCTGGGAAAAAAAAAAACATGAGAGGGGAAAGGAAAAAAAAAAGACGAGGAACATTAATTAACCCAAAGTCCTGTGTGTGTGAGTGTGTACAATGCTTGTCAGCTTTACTTGGGAGATGTGAATAAGCAATAATTCTGACAATCAAAGGATGGGATTAGGTAGGAGGACAAGTTTTAGAGGCTCACTCGCTTGTGTGACATGAAGAGAGCAATTCATCCATTTATGAATAAACCATATTCCATGAAAGCGGCTACAGGCAGGTGGTCAGGGATGTTAGTGGCTCAGATGATGAATTGCTGGGTGACATTTAATAAGACTATCGTGCATTCCTTAGTTGATGCATGAACTGGTTTTAAACAAACACATTAGTCACTAAGCTTTTAAGTGCTGTTAAGTCACATATATCAAGGTATATTTTGTATAATCAGTTTGAAAGTTACTCCTACATATCATGAACAGGACCATGGACAGCAGCAGATATGTATCAGTGCATTCTGTCTGCTGTATATTATGACTATATACTGTAGAATAATATGTGATATGGTACAGTGATCCATCTGGGTGTCATTTTTGTAACTGTTTGCAGTATGACAGATATACTCTCCAATATTTACGCATTGAATGTGGTAATATGCATGTGTTTATACAGGGCAGGAGGGAGCCCAATAAAAATATTTGCACCACCTTCTATGCCTATTATGGTAATGTGTGTTATTTTATCTTCTGACAAAATGAACAAACAGCCATCAAACAAACAAACAAGCACACAGAGGACAAAAACACGTCAAGCTCAGTCAGAAGTGCATTCAATGGCAATGACCTCCCACAGTGAATGCGTAAATTATTTGTTTTACCGCATGATAAATCAAAAAGGGGACTGTGAACTGTTCTCCAACTGGGTGTTTTATTTACTTGCGTGTTTGATTGTCTTTCATGATAATCTCAGACTCAGCTGGCAGCTTGATTGAAGCCTGGGGAACTAAAACCTGCCACTATGTCCAAATATTTTCAAAGACAGATCCTAAAAAGGAAACATGACACAGTGTCACAGTGGAAAGACGGAAAAAGGTCAAATTTGCCATCAGTGAAAGTTTGTAAAGTAGTGAAGTTTATAAATAAAGTGGTAACATTTTAAATTTGCTGCTAGCTTCCCAGATGTGATTAACAGTTCTACTTGGATTATCCATATAAAGTGTGATCAAACCCCACAAGTGTTAAAATTTCTCAAACTGAAAAAACACCTGTTTATGGGGTAAGGAAGCTATCAAAATATTTGTGTGCATAAGACAGATATGTGTGCATATTAGTCTACAGTTGTGCAATGAAAAATATAGCTGTGCAAAAAATAAATATTTGTAAACTTTTGAATGAGTTAAATTGTACATAAAATGTGGTGTGTGTGTTTTATCTGCCAGAATAGGAATGAAAAAAATTTGACATCAAGAATTACAAACACGAAATGTAACGTCACGATTGAGCTTTCTCCAATATGAATATGAATTCACCAACGTGACTCCACTGTCAAAAATACATCACCACTTCACAGGCGTTATTTATCGAGTTGAAGATACATTGATTCCACAGACTGAAATTGATGTATCTTCTGCTCAGTAAATAATGCCTGTGAAGAGGTGACTTATTTTTGACAATAGTCATGTTGGTGAATTCGTATTCATCTTACAGAAAGCACAATTATAAAGTTGCATTTCATGTTTGTAATTCTTGTTGTTAAAACTTATTCATTCGTATTCTAACAAATAAAATACACACAATACATTTTATGTATGACTGAACTCCTTTCAAGAATTTACAAATATTTATTTTTTGCACAACTATAGACTAATATGCACACATTTCTATCATATGCACACCAATATTTTGACAGCAATCTTACCCCATACCTGTTTAAATGTCATACCATCATTCACAAAAAAGAAAAACAAAAAACAAATAGGGATTCTTCAGCATATTTAGTTCCAAAAATCTTTTAATAGTCGGCTCATTTAGATTAAACAACATTATGATAGGTTCAAAGAAATCAAATCTCAAAGCTTGATGTCCATCATGTCCATTCGGTAAAGAGTGACCCCTGGATATATCTTGATACGAACAGGGTCCAAACCACATGGAGAAGGAGTGATTATCTGTAAGTTTAATGAAACTCCTTTTTAAATGTGAATAACTGAGTTGGAATACATACAGTTACAATGTAGTTACAGTAATCTTTCTGAAGACCTTACATTATTCATAAACAAACAACAAATAAAACGCTGGTCTAAGTTTATTCTGTACAAACAAGCCAAGCCAAAAGAACCATGAGTTAGAGTTGAAAAACACATTTATAAGCAATTCTCTTTTATAGTGAAGCAGAAGTTATAGTCCTATAATGTCTTGAACAAAATTATAGACACGCAAAACAAAAATATAGCAAGGATACTCAAATAGACTACAATAGATTACACAACACTAAAACTGAATGGTTAATTTTAAACAATGCCTAATTTACATTTTTGTAGCGCACTTCTTAGTACACACACCCACACAGACACACACACTCTCACACGTGGGGGTGCTGTATTTCGCATCACCAGATAGAGATATTTTAGATAAATTGGATATTTTTACCACATGAGTAACCAGCATTTGAGTAAAATTTCAATCCAATGTTGTCATGATTCCACAGTAAATCCTTACATGAGCGAGTTACAAGGCATTTTAAAGTAATTACAGTAAAAATACAATTTAATAATAAGCAATGAACCATGAGAAATATGTATAAAATAGCTTGATGATGATAATAATAATAATCATAATCATAATAATACTGTTTTTCAGCTTTTCCCAGATCTCTGACCACCATGAGTTGTAATGTCACTTTGTTCCACATACTGCAGGGGATCAAAATAGATATCACAGAGTAAGAAAAAGCTTCCCATACAAATCCAACTGTATAAACATTATACTAAGTTCTTGCTAGGTAAAGTTCCAAAAAAGCCAAAGTGGAAAATGAAATGCACTTTTTTCTTTTTGACTGCCTTTGAACATGATTATTATAAAATGACTGCAGTTAGACTTCCTATCATGAGAGAGCAAAGGCAGAATGTTGGAGGTTGTACACCTTTGGAAAAGACAGAACAGATAAACTATTTTACCTACACATCCTAAATACAGCTTTACATTTCCATGTTTTAAGTACGCCACAGTTCTCTACATCTACCTGTCACCTGCCAGGTTATACCCGTGTGGTAGAGTGGGTGCTGGGCAGGCCTGCTGAGCTGTAACCAGCGGGGAAGGTGCTGTAGGGGCTCATGTTGGAGAGGCCCATCAGGGAGTTGGGAATCATGGTGATGTTGTTGGGTGTCATCAGAGGGATGTCGTCAGGAGAGCGCCGCTGGCTGAGCGTGTAGTCCAAGGTGGGAGACACATGAAGCGGGTTGTGGAGGGCTTCACACTGGTTCCGTTGCTGGGATGACAAGGTCTCGTCTACGCTGGCGATGTGGCTCACGTTGTTGCCTTTGCTGTCACGCTGGGGACTGGGCTGCTGGGACGTGTCCTGCCGACTGCGCTTGTCCTTGCGGTAGTAGAGAGCAGCGAATGCCAGGACATTGAGGAAAAGCAATGACGCGCCTACAGCTATAGTGACGCTGAGCTCTGTGGAGTAATCTCTGGGGTTTGGCATGATCAGTGGACCCATCTCCCTCCCTCCTTCACCTCCACTGTGGGCAGTAGACACAGGAGGCCGCCCGGTGCTTCCAGACCTCTTACCGTTGGACTGTGTGGGGTCCAGCGGGGTGACCTTAGTGGTGGTAGACGAGTAATGGAACATGTCGTGGAGGTTGTAGAGATGTGGTACCAGGTGTTTCCAAAAGGCCACTTTGGTGGCGCGGTAGTGATCCCGTATACGAGGCTTCAACCCAATATGCAGGTATAACTGGTCGTAGGGGTCGTACTTAGACCAGGCCACTTCCTCAAAGCGGTTGGCTTTGGTGTGGATGAACTTGGTGTCCTGTGGAACCGGCTTATTCGGATCCCTACAAACACATCATAAAAAGAAAACACAGGTCATACATTAAAAACCAAAAACAAAAGTGCTTTCATTTTAACAAGTACAAAATACAGCTCTATACTTCTAATACTGCCAGTAAAATGATAGTTAGTCTATATGATATGATAAGAAGAAAGAAATGAGGGATAAGAAGAAAAAATGAGTAATTCCACAGAGTAACTAAACACCAAAATAATCTTGAGCTGAGAATGGGATCAAAACAATGTAATATCAGCATGTCTCCTCAAGGGCTCAGCATTCCCTCATTCTTTCACTTTACTGACCCTTGACAGTGACCTTTGCTCTGTCTCTGCCCCCTGTCTCACATAAGTTCAGCACTGAAATTAACTCACAGCAGCTCCTCATTCAACAGGAAACCCGACAATAACCCAAACCTTAACACAGCACAACATGCCTGCCTGTGTTATAGTGTTTGCACTCATTAACATGCTGTTTAGCACAGCTGAAATGAGTTATTAGATTAGTTTATTACAAGAAAATTAATTCAGTTTTTAATTTCACTGACACCAGCTCCTCAGATGTGTGGACTCTTTTTTTTTCTTTTAAATAATTGTCAACAATCAATTTGAAGGTTATTTGTTCATTCAAAGGAACAATAACATTTATAGCAGATAGATTAAAACATGAAAATAATATTTTGTTGTATTCCTTACATATTTTTCTGTGTTTATAATTTGTCCTATAACTCAGGGCAAAGGAGGTTGAGTTTTATGGAAGTGTGGCTTTAAATTACCTCTTCACCATAACCTTTTGTTCGGTGTAGTGAGGAACCACTTTAAATTTTAATGTGAATTATGGTAAACTGTAAATTTTAAGATCAATCACCTTTAGGAGACCTGCCCATGAGTGATGAAACTTTGTTATAACCATTAAAACGGGCACTACAAATGTCTTAGTACTGCCTGCTGGCTCTCTAAAAAGAGAAAACTTGGCACATAAAGAGATGAACTTAAAACAGATAGTGTATTTTGTAGTGCAGTTTATATTCTTTTAATGTTGGCAGTATTATGATAAATGTTACTTTTTTTTTGCTCTTTGGTGGCACAGTATGCTAAAATATCCACCATATGCTAATTTTTATCCTTAAACCACTGAAAAATTAAGCTGTTCTTTGTGTGGTGAAACCAAATTATTTAAAGACACGGGCAGCAAAACTACAAGAAGAACTGTTTGTGCATTAATAATAAAACCAATTTCTAGACTTTATGTTAAAGAACTTTCTCATAAAAAGAACTAATTATTAAAATGTAAAGTACCGGTTCTCATGTGAGTTTTTGTGAACTAAAGGAAAAAGTGAGATAAGGCTAAAAGTAATGACAGTGTGAGTTCAGCCTGCACTTAATTAGGGGCATTACTTTAGGGTGAGTCCTTTAGTCTTTTAATCAGGGTAATAAAAGGAGGGTAAATGTAGCAGAAGTTAGAGGTTGAATAGATCAACACAAAAAAGGCAGCACCAGTCAGGTCAGATGTTCTTACCTTAATTATCTTAATAATGCAGTCATTTTGGAGACACAATTCAATCTAATATGACACACTCATGTTAGAATGAACTTTCTTTTCAAAGAGCTATGTAATAGTTGAATGTGACTGTTGGAGACTGTGTTGAGCTGAGAGTCGATGATTTGTTGACAGCAAAGAGGCACTCGGGAGTAAGAGTAAGAATCTATTTCAACCCGAGGCCTCTTCATAGAGGTACAGACTATATTGTGGATGTAATAATCTGACAGAATCAGGTATGAGGTCTTTTTTTAAGTTTGTTCACACATTAGATAAAAAACTAGGCTATAAATTTCTGTAGATTTCATTTAAGCTCACTCTCAAGCCTGGAGATACATGTAGATTTGCTCACGTTGGTGCTAGATTGAAGTACCGTGCATCACCTCCCTCAAGTCTTCCATACATATAATTGTTACAATAATAAGTGTATTGGCTTCTTTGAATGCATGTGCACAAGAGAACAATGTATAAATATGTCAGAGTGATGAAAATAAAAATGTGTGGGCGTAAGAATAAAATTATGTGTGAAAATAACATGCATTTGTGGAGGCCAGAGTCAAACGTGTCTCGTACTGAACTGCTCATTATGTGGGCCATTATTCTGTGTGTGAAAATGTCAGAGCTATTCATCACCAGAAACATCACCTATTGAACTATTAAAGGGATGGGTTTGTGTGTGTTTTTTCCACTACTCACCCACTTTTGGCAAAGTTGGTCCAGTACGTCATAACCACAGCACTGAGCATAATGTCATTCCTGGAGAAGTTGCAGGGGAACAGGTCAGTCGGGCCCACCATCGGGATGCCAAACACATAAGGCACCTCATCTCCGTGCGCTGAGTCTGACCACACAGGCTTCATGAGGCTCTGGCAGTGGTGGTAGAAGGCGTAGAAATAGGTGGGTGAGCCGTAGCGGGCGTGGAGGTCAGCTGTCACTACAGATGGCTCCACCCATTGGTGGTCTGTGAACAAAGCCACCAGAGTCTTCCTCCTGGTCTCCGGGTTGTCCTTGTCAGCCCAGTCTGTGTACATGAATTTAATAGTCTCCCTCAGTGTGTCCTTCCCTTCTGGGTAACCATACAAACTGTCCACAAAGTCTGACACAGCAAAGTCAAAGTCACTGCCAGACACACCGTCCTCCAAGTCCATCACGTTCTCCACAAAGCGCAGCCCCTCTCCTTGATTAACACCCAGCAATATATCATAATTAAGAAACTCTCCCTGCTCCATCAGGATCTCCGGGTCGTCTGGGATGACGTCTCCGTCTATGACAGGGCCGAAAGCCACACGGTATCTGGCAGGTTGGATATCTTGCTCCACCAGTTCCTTAGCGCTCTTTTTCTGCAGGCAGGAGACCATGTCCACAGTGTCCAGGACGTTGCAGCCAACTCTCTCAGCCAGCATGCGAGTGTACTTGACCGGTTGGTAGTTGACAGCCCAGCTGGACAGGGCTGAGCCACTTTGAATGATGGCTCTGTGAAACAAACCTTGGGACACAATTCAGAACAAAAAGGACAGACACAGCACGTAAGCCCGTAGAAAGAATAGAGGTTAGTGATCATTATTAATTCACTCTCTTGCCTCTAAATGCCCTGGGCAGAAACCGTATGATCAGCCTGATCCGCCTCAAGCTAATACATGCAATGACTAGACCACATGTTGTACACTAATTGATAATTTACACACTTTGTTGCAAACAAATTTAAGCCAACATCTTATGGATTTTATTATATACTAGGAAGTGAAAAACCCTGAAAAGGCAAGTCTGGTCTTGCTGTAGCAAAGCTGTTCAATGATGCAGCTGTGTGAAGAAAATGTACCGGTAATGGGATGTTGGCGTCTTCCTTTTTTATTATATCCATAAAAAGTGACAAAAGTACTTATTGTTGATCCTCTTATTGGATTCAAGTGCTGTCACTTGTCAGTATTGAGCCATTATATCTTACACAGAAACATGTCCATATGCAGATAATGGTGAATACACATCACTTTGCATTACGGTTACACTGAGGTGGTGTCAAGTTTCCCTGCCTGCCCCCGATATTCACAGACTAACTGTAATTGTAGAGTCTTTATTTTTTTGTGTCTAACAAGCTGTGTAGTGTACACATAGACTGCTGATGCCAACTGTGCGGTGGAGGGTCTGTGCAGGGAGCTGAATATGCAGTAACCCTGATCCTTCAGTGTTGATACAGTAAACACACTGCTCAGTTGAATTGTTTATATGCAATGCGTCACCTCTGTCTCCAGGGATTTTGTATTTACCACCTAAAAATGACAAGTGATTGTATCAACTCAAAAAATACTCTGCTGAGGTTAAGGCATATCAGTCGCAGGGAAAAAGAGTGCAGCGACGGTGTCACTTTCTCCCTTCTTTCCTGTCATTTACTTCAAATTTTTAGGGCAGCAGCTAGCTAGTCTACTTCAAAGACAGCCCGAGGTCTTTGTGCATTCGCTGCAGCCGAGCTAGGGCATCAAATACAAACCCCACAAAGGACAGTTGCCGCAGCCTCACTGGCATTGATAAAACACACTATTTCTGCCCTTCTTGTGATTCTGTCCTGTATCAACCGGAAGACCAGGGCAATAATCCAGCAAAGATAACACGTTGCCCAATTCCCAGAGGGCCACCTATTCTAAAATATTTTTCTTTGATCCTTGCAAGGATCTTGGTGTTTGCATGGTTAATGTTACCTTTTTATACATGTGGTTCAAATGTAATCTCTCTTGTCATTACAAATCTAAAATAAATATTACAGCAGTTAATTAAAAGAAAAAAGTTATCAAACCAACATGGATAAGACACTGGCTTTTGGTCTGGTACTGCCTCATCCTCATGCCTCATCTGCTTCCTAGTAAACTACCTTCAAGTTTTGCAGTTATAGAATATCTATAATATATATGCATATATTATAGAATAATGCACACAAACAAATTTTGACAAACTTTGAAGAACCATATCCTGCAGGTAGGTAAACAGATGTAAAAACCAGTGCAGGTGAACATGATGACATGTTGAAAACTTTATAATGCCAGTAGGCTTCTTTAAGAGCTTCACATTTTAAGAGGCAAAGCTTTTAGGTTGATTAGACTGAGTAGAGGGGAACAAAAGCAATCACTTACTTAACAAATACCCCCTTTACCCTACTCCCATATCATAACACTTCATCTTCCTGACAGACCATTTATGGCTGCACTAGATTAGAAACAAAATTTCAACATCATATTGAAATATTAATTGTTCCAGAAATAACATCTTTAAGAGAAGAAATTAATTTGGTTGGGAGAAAACACATTGTTGAGTTCAGTCCGCAATAATTTGTGTCATATTTCTTGTGTTGTACATTAAGTTTTGTTGTGGAGACTCCAGGAGGAGTAGCTAATCCAAATAAACAATAAAAAATAATGGCCCCTTTAACTTTAAGTTCTAATAAAGCAAATTGGTACCATCACAAGTCAAAGATGTTAATGATTCGGTCTTACCCTCTGAGTGGTGTGATAGTGTTAGCAGACTGACGCAAGAAGCACCAATTCCAGATCCAAACACTGTGATGCGGCCAGGGTCTCCTCCAAAGTAAGCGATGTTCTTGCTTATCCAACGCAGAGCTTGAATTTGGTCTAGGAGTCCATAATTTCCTTTAGCTGCCTGGTCACCGGTACTGAGGAAGCCTATTGTACACAAACACACAACAGAGCGTGCTGAAGTAGAGATCTGCAGTTTATGTCACAGCTTTGATCTAAAGTTGTAGCTCAGTGGGGCATCTGAATTAACTGACACCGTTTTCCCTCAGGTGTAAATATGCCTTTGCTCTCTCCACAGTGGCTTGACAACTTTAGTCAACTCCTTGTAATAGTTTCCAAGAAGCAGTGCCCCTCAGGGAGAGATATGGTCCCTACTCATGAAATCTGAATGCTCTCCTCACCATACTGACTTTATAACATCCCCAGTGCATAAATAAATTAATCTTTACTTGAGCCTGATACCTTAAATGAATTTCATCAAAACAACAGAGGTCACAGGTGCTCTTACATCGGGTCGTATTACTTATTCCCTTGTCTACTCTCATCTTAACAAGGTACTGTTTTTGAATGTTAAACTCAGAAACAAAATACATTTGACCTTGCCTTCTGAATGCTGCATCCCTTCCATAGTATATTTGACTTTTTTTTTTCAAGAATGGCAAAAGCTGATACTGTATAGATTAGATAAATCCGTCTAAAGGAAGATAAATTGTGTTTTCAGGATGGGTGTAAAACAGCTTGTTTGCAACAAGGACAGAGCATGATAAGTATTTGCATCACTTTTCCTCTGAGGACAACATTTGTATGCAAATCAAGCTATGCCATGCTACAATGATCTCAGTTACCTATATTTTTCATCCTTTCTTTCATGTATCCTCTTTTCATTGGCTACTGAGTGCAAAACAACTGGCAATTAATGGCTGTTATTACATTTTATTCCCTTATATTGCACTGACTAAATACTCCATTTGAAACACCATTAAATGTTACCACGCAGAGACAAAAGTATCACCTAATATTCCAATTCTGTAGTTGAGCGTGACAACAACAACATTCCCATAACTGGCGAGCACGCTGCCATCCATCATGTTCCCGGTGCCCTCCATATAGGAGCCTCCATGGATGTAGACCATCACCGGTCGAGCTTCAGAGTCCCTTATATCTGCAACGTCAACACACACACACATATGCTGAGCAAACAACTGCAGAGGTATCAGAAATGAAATGGAGAATTAATGGAGCACAGTTACTAAAACTTTATATCCCAACTGTTCAGTATGAGGTATGGGTAAAGGCTGCTTTACAAAGGTGCTTAAAAGCAAGCTAAGGTGATAGGCCTGTGGGTTGGAAGCTGTAATGACATTCAAAAATGCATGGTAAGTACACTCTGACAAGTATGTGTATGAATAAATGGTCAAATATATTTCACAGCCATTTTTACAGAGCATGTAAGAGAACAAACAAGCATTTTTTTCTTAAATACAGTGTTGTGGAGGTTGATGTGTTCTGTATCATATCTGGAGACTGCTGTTCCTAATAAGCATCTGGATTAGAGATACAAGCACAATAAATCTATTTGGTTTGTTTGATCTCAACAGAGATTAAGATTGTACTGAAGATGTCTAAGACATTTGGCAGTTCAATTTATTACTTGCATGCATAAGCATTAAAAAACGTTTGCCTCTGTTTATGTGTGAAAACAGAACTAATTCTGACGAACTGTGGAAAAACACACCGAGTTAAAATAGAAGCAGTGAGCATCAGGCTCAAGAGGTTCAACGTGACATGTATTTGTTATACACTCTACACTCTTATAACTGTCTATAAGAGACAGTACAAGACATAGCATTAAAGAATACAATCTCAAGATTAATATCCAGTACAGCTGAGATGCAGCACATACGGGAGGGATTTCAACAGTGCTTATATCAAGACATGAGGGCAACAGCCATGTTCTGTAATCATAAAATCAGATAGCATTTTTTATTCATTCCACTCACAGTAAAAGAACCATCAGTGATATATAGCAGTACAAAACCAAGAGTTGTAAGACCTTCACCCAAATTAAACTTAAAGAAACCATGCATTAAGACCTTGAGCTCTTAAAAATACCTTCAGATATATGAGTCTCTGCATGTGAGAAAGTCGCCCCCTTTTTCTTGTGTTGGCTCCCTGGGATTCACATGAAGAAAAAAGAAGTAGAGAATTCAAAAAAAGAGTGGTTGACTGTGTTGCATATCTAGCGTACCATCCAAGTAAAATAACAAAAGAGAGAAAAATATATATTGAGTTTGCAAAATTCTACTATTTCATCTGATTGCTTTCTAACAAAATGTAGATGATATTATCTAAAAAGCTGCAGAGGCATAATGCACATAATTGTGAATAAGAGCTTCTCCAAAACAAAAATCATTATCTGTTAGGCTCTGGTTTGGTCTGTCACAGTGTGTATATATGTGCGCATATGAGTGCACATACACCCACACAGTGCTACTTTTAAATGGTTTATTATCTGTATTGTTATATTGATCCAGCTGTCTTTCCTTTGACTTGAGTAATACATCTTTCTTAGTTCATTTTATCTCCTTGTAGGATGAGATATTTACCCACAAACAATCATGTCAATTCCTCAGGCAAAACACTTAAATAGTTGCAGTTAGTGGAGATATGAGGTATATGGTTTGATAATGAATTATTAATAAACAAAGCAAAGACCTGCTCTGACTTGTGTGGCGCATTAAAGCACAGACATAAATATTGGATAGCTGAAACTGCAAAAACACAACCTCACTGCAATTTGGAATAGGAAAAGATTACTTGGATTTAGGAAAGTAAAAAATAACACAGCAACTGTTGTACATCAGTGAAACAAATGAAGACACGGGATGCCCAAGGTATATCTTAAATAAATAATGATGTAAAAAATAAATATGTATAGAATCAATGGTTTATAGTATTATTTTGAAATTTAAATTGGGATGCAAATGTTAAATGTAATTAACCTGTTTGTGTGCTTGATGAGGAGGCCTTTAGGCAGTACTCTGACTAGAAGCATTATAAAATGTGAGCTGCACCATTTTGGACTGCTACCTCTCAAGCAGGCTGTTTATCTGTTGTTGCTACGCTACCATAGAAAAGCTATTCAAAGAGTGGTGTGTTACATACAGAAGCTGAACACGGTTCAACTTTGAATGCTGAATGTTTTTCTTATTATATCACCCTGAATATTTGTGAGGAAGGGAATGCATCCTCAGACCTCGTGTTTAATTGGTGCATTAAACCAACCTGAATTAGACAAATGTTTGTCAACACACAAGATAAGAGAAGAAAGGGCATTACTGCATTGTAGTGCTAATCTCGACAGACACAAAAAATGTTCTCCTGCTGTTTCAGTTCACTATTAGATACAAGAAAATAATAAGGATTCAGCGAGTCATTCCTCTCTCTCTTTCTCTCCCTGCCCGTTTCCTTCTCTTCTCCATTGTCTGCCATTAAATAAAGGTTTAAAATGGCCAAAAAACATATATTAATAAAAAAGAAAATAAGCAGGATTCAGCAAGCGATAGACAGGATTTGACTCCTGCTCCTCGCTAATTGGCCCCCAACAGACACAGTGTCTGGAGTTCTCTGTAGTGCACTTTTAGTAAAATGTGAAGAAACTGTAATTTAGGATTTGTAACAAACATGAGACGCGGGTGCTCCTGGCTTTACTAGCTTTCCTAACTGAGTAATTCTTTGTAATTACCTTTGATACAAAGTAGTGACACCTAAATATGCTAGTCTCATCATTTTAAAAGCATTAAATTATTGCTTAGATTTTCATGGACCAATAGTTGAACAACACCTTACCTCAGCGATATTCACTTTATGTCTCCTAGAGGAACCAAGCACTTAGCCAAGTATTTTATCTTTACTTGTGTTGCCCTGTGTGTTTTATACATGAGACTTTTTCAGTGGGAACATCATTAGACTACACACTATTAACAATCACTTATGAGAGGGAGCTAGATTGAAATATTTGTCAGTGTAATAGGAATGCAACATATGAGACGATGATGACATTGCTTTGGATGGTAAATCAGCCCTGTGGCAGCAATGACACAAGCAGCAGAGGTGCATGCTTTATGACGATCACAGGACGACATCAGGGCCACGACCACAGTGATCAATGCACATGGATAGTCATTGCTGTCCGTTTAACCGCGCCAACTCACCATCCTCTGTTGGAGCGTAGATGTTTAGATATAAACAGTCCTCGCTCTGATCCTGAATGTATGTGGCTACTATGTCCAGGTTATAGGTGAACCATATGGGCATCATGATCTCTGGCACGGTGTTGTGGATGTTCTGAGGGCACACAGGCATGAAGTGGGTGGCATTCTTGATACCTGACCAAGAGGAGGGTTGCTCTGGGGGCATGAAACGCTTCTCACCCACTGGTGGAGCAGCATAGGGGACACCCAGATACTGATCAACGGGCCTGAGCACCTCTGTGGCCACGGGAACCCTGAGGCCTCGCAGTTTTCCAAACTGGGTGGTCACTGTCGGGTAGAATTTCTGGCTTGTAGCCTTGGTGAATGACCAGCAGGAGCATAATATCCACCAAAGAAGAGCACAGTGGGTGATGGTTACAGTCCCTTGCTGATGTAGCAGGTGTGCAGGCAACAGATGGTCTCTAAAGGTAGCCAGCCACATGGTCTGGGCAATATGGCGCCCTTGGACAAAACAAATGCACACTGTAGTGTCCACTCAGTCCCTTTGCACTGACCCTGTCAAACACACATCACTCACTGTGCCTTTGACGCCAATGGTTATCAAATCCAAATTCACCTCAGTCTGGTATGGTCCACTCACTCTTCCACTGTTCATTGCAGTACATCCAGATCTGAAAGCAAGACCACCAGAAACAGAAGATAAGTTCATCAAAATCATGTGCAAATCATGGAAGATGGCTGTAGAACTAACTTACTATATAGAAGTAATAACTTTTTACCAAATGTTGGCGCTCTAAATACATTTTTATGTGGTCTCAATATCAGTATGCAACATCTTGTATTTCACTTCAGGGCTAATAACCTTTTGGGACAAATTGCTGTCTTAAAAGCGCAAATTTATGTGTATACATGTACAATTTACTGAATACTAATCCGCACGCATCAGTGGAATAAGCAAGGGGAAGAATTTGAAAAACCCATCTGCTGTGATGTTGGAGCTGCGAAAGAATCTCAAGATAAAAGGTGTTAAGCACCCTTTTTCTTCTGTAAAAGCAGCGGCGTGAACAGCACCAGAAAGACAAATGTTTAATATGTATAAGACAGAGATAAAAGGGACCTCCCCAGAAAAGAAGTTTCAGACTCAAAACTCAATATATTTCACAAACAAATATCTCGAATTATAAATAGGGACTGTTTGTATGTTCTGATATCTAAAAGGCTGTCGACTCCTGATTAAAGGCTGCATAATGAACGTGAACATGCTCGTCTGATGGGACCACACTTGCATCAAACTGTCCTCATTAAGGAAGGTAATTGCAGGTTAATTGAAAGACTGGAAGAAAGCTTACAGTCAGCAAAAGACCACATGAGTTCAATATCTGTGGAGTATTTTTTTTAATTTATTTTCTCCGCTATCCATTTGCAACATGTTTTTTTTCATTCAAAAAATAAAAATAGCTGGTCATCGAAGGAAAAATGCAATGTGAAAGTTTCTATACAGCTTATATTTTGCTGAGAAATTTAACTGTCCTTGCATACTTTAACACTACACAGCCATTTCCTCAGTATCAAGAAAACTGCATAAACACAC
>JAPTGZ010000007.1:17355576-17378885 GCA_029814645.1 Fowleria isostigma | reverse complement strand
CCACACAGACACGGGGAGAACATGTAAACTCCACACAGAAAGGTCCCACCCATCGATTCGTGTTGGAATCGAACCCAGAGCCTTCTTGGTGTGAAGCGTGAGTGCTAACCACTGCACCATTGTGTTGCCCCAGTCAGACATATTGATTTTAAAAACATGTTACTTTGTATAAATTTTCTCAATGGACAATGTCAGCCTTCCACAGTCCAGTCTCGAGACCGGTTTTTGTGGTCTCAGTCTTGCCACGCACTCAACTCTCTTTGGTCCTGGTCTTGCCTTGGTCTCGAACATAGCGCTCTCATTGGGATTTGTACAAAAGCTGTATCATTACAAGATAGTATCATTATTTATTATGTGTTCTCTTCAAATGCAACCAGTCAGACGCATCTCAAGACACATTTTTTGTGGTCTCAGTCTTGTCACAGACTCAACTCATTGGGTTTTGGTCTTGTCTTGGTTTTGATACCCTTCAGTTTTGGATGTGTCTTGTTTTCAACACCCTTCAGTCTCAGCAGCGTCTTGGTCTCAGTCTAGCCAGTCCTGAGTACAGCCTTATAATTTAATACTTTTCAGTGAAGCTCGGTTGACTATAGTTGTGGTTATGCAATATGATGCATGTCATGACAATAGAAAGATGTCTTTAGTTTCAGTTTCAGTAATTATTTTTAATCAATTTAACTTTTAATTTTTTATTGTGTTGTTCTGTTATTGCTGTATTTGTATTAATTTTAGTTGTGATGTATTTTCATGGAACCTACAGACTACAGATGCAAATTAGCATTTCACCTATAGTTCAGCATATTTAGATCTGATGTTTTCTCAGCACAGATATTCAGTCATGTGTACTGTCTCTACCACATACACTCATAAATAAAATTAACCAATCAATCAATCTATAAAATTACATTTTTAAAATGTAATCCTAAAAATAGAAGCCCTAACAATAAGCATGTCTAGTAAGACAATTAAGACCAAAATACTAAGAATAACATGTTGATCTGTGGGGAACTGCGGGTTCTAGATCCTCTAATACAGTTCATTCCTTTACTTTTTTCTTTTTTTTTTGCTTTCTTTGTAAATTCCACAGCCATTTTCAGTTGAGTAACTCTCAGCTGGCACGTCTGTTTTCTGCACATGAAATTTGACACCGTGGATGGCCCTATTGTTTATCTGTTGCTAGGTAACCCACTTCAAGGATGATTCTATGATTTGTTGTTGTGTATTCTTAAATTACTATCTCCCAAAATATTGGTACTATCAACTTGCCATTTTGCTAGTCTCTTCCTTGACTAAAAATACATAAGTATGCCAAACTGCAGCAGTCAGCTCTTTGTAGATTTTGTGTGATGCCCGAGACACACAGAGTTCACTTCCCTTTTATAATATAGATGGTATGGAATTAAACCTAGAACCAAAATGATCCGAATTAATCGCTAAGGCATCAATAATATAATGGACAAATATAACAGATGTAAATGGAGGTAACATGACATTTCCACACCCACTTTGGCTATTCAAGATTTAACACCTTTTAATAAAAAGTGCTGCTTCAGACAATGACATTTTCATGATATTTTTAATCTCATTCCACACATGAGGGCTTCTTCAAACCTCACTATAGCTGGTACATTAGACCTTACATTTTTTCCCATAATAAATTGTTTTTTTCTAATCGTATATGTGTGTAATTGAAAATTAACTGGAACAAGTTCACACAGTCTGTCATTGAGCTCATATAGAGCATCAGACATTACAGAAGCATTGTTAAAGATATTATACTTGATGAGCTTTAGAGGGCTGTAGCTGTGGTAGAGAGTCTGTAGGGCCATTTACCTTCAACCATAATACAATAGAAATTTGGTCTGTAAAATCCATAATTTTCCCCCCAGATAACAAGGGAAAAGTATTACACTAAATGATGTAACAGTAATTTTATATGAGGTGCAAAGACTGTCTGATGCAGGTTTAAACAGCCGTTAAGTACAGAAACTGCCTCAATTTGAAACATAATGCAGCATATTTTTTCATATTATGTTTTATACAGATATTGTTTGCTATCTTTTATTTTCTCCTACTCTTTATGGTGATATTTTTTTGTAATTTAGATGGCTCTTTGTCGTCTTTCACATGGTATGAATGCAGGCAGGGTTTTTCACTTGTCACGTTTTAATTATGACGCTTATTGAGTTGTATTATCTTTATTAAATGTCATGGTTTTTGTCATGACTGTGGTCGTGAGAAAAACCATGACATTTAGTAAAGATAATATAACTATATATAATCTATATGTGAGAGAAAGTTGTACAGACCACACTCACAAATAGTATAGAATATACTCCCACATTAATACAATAATTGTCCTGATATGGCTTTGATTTAAGCAGTAGCATGAAAATGACACGAGTTCACATTGTAAGTTTAAGTATGGTCTTTTTATTTAATGTACACAGAATATCCAAATTGTTATGTTAATTGTTATGAATATACATACAGTAAGATAGAAGATGTTTTCAGTGACTGCTTCAAGGCAGTGCTGTTGTGAAATGTCTATTTTACATCTATGTCATCCAAACAATCTTCCCATGGTATCACTACCACTGTGGACATCTGATATTTAGATGATTTCAGTGCTGGAGTATACTTATCTAAACTGTGGGGGAGTGTAAAAAAGTGAAAAAGCAGGGAAAAAAAAAAAGATCCACCCCCACAGTATCTTTATGAAGCTCATCTTCTGCGATGGAGAATCAGAATAAAGAGACAAAGACAGCATGTGTAAAAGAGGGAATAAGTTTAAAACCAGCTCTCTGTTTGCCCGCTCGTGCAGACAGGTGCTGAACAGTTTTGTCTTGTGGTTTAATTAAGTCTAGTGTGTGACTGAGACAGGCGGAGCAGGACGAGGCAGCTGCAGAGCGAGAGGGAGGTTTAGCTGGAACCTTGACCTTATTTTACATGTTGAAGTTAATGGAAAGGAACAAGCACTGTCATCGCAGTTTCTCTCCTCTTTGTGTATTGTGCGAACACACACAAATGTACAAATGTGCTCACATGCTCCTGTTTGCCCTTGAAAATATCTCTGAAAAATGTCTTTCTTTCCCCCCTTCTTTCCACCGACTAATGCATGTTATAAAATGAAAGCTCTTTGTCATTTCTGAATCTCAGCCCTCTCAATGTGACTCATCGTGTCTCCTCCTGCGACTTGTAGGTGGTGACCTCGGGAAAAAACAGCAGAGGATACCACTATATCCTTGCCAACCTGGTAAGAGCGCACAACATGAAACAACACAACAAAATAAAATAAAAATAAGAAAAAAAAAACCCGAACAACAGTGCTCAGTGTGATGCAATGCAGCGCAAAGACATGCAACATTCTTTGTAGTAAGCTGTGGTTGAGTTTTTCCCAATGCGTGGCCACACTTAGTGAATTTAGGGAAGTAATTAAACAAAACAATGCACTGAAATAGCACATAAAATAAGCTCATAATTATCATGCTACGAAGCAGTATTTCTCTTTGCTCTCAGGGATTTTCCAACATGAGCCTGGACAGGGTCTTTTCTGGTGGAGCCAACATCACAGGCTTCCAGATCATCAACCCAGACAGCCCCATCGTCCAGCAGTTCCTCCAGCGCTGGGAGCGCCTGGATGAAAGAGAATTTCCAGAAGCCAAAAACACTCCTCTGAAGGTCAGCGTGATGTTGCTGCCGATGGTGTAGTTACATTTTATTTAACATCTTCAAAGATATCTTTCTCCCTTGTTCTTTTTACTCCTGAGTTTTAGGGCTGTAAGGTAAATCTGCTGAAACCCCAAAATGTGTCAATTTAAATCTTTTCACCGAGACGTTGTTTAAATAACTTGTCACTTGCTTGAACGGCAGAAGCTTTCACACTCAGACAATTTTCGTGTCAATCATAATCCAAGATTCTGCTGTTCTTACCTTTTTCCCTCAGAAGTGCTGCTCTCTATGTAAACCGAGCCCCCTGTTGAGATAATGAACTTCCTGTGGTCACGTAGCGGCGTTGCACTAGGTCTGTATGATGTAACTGGTGTGTCATTGGAGTTTCTTGTGGGTACTTTGACTCAGTACACATCAGCGCTGACCCACGATGCCATCATGGTGATTGCGGAGGCCTTTCGATACCTTCGGCGGCAGAGAGTGGATGTGTCTCGAAGAGGGAGCGCGGGCGACTGCCTCGCCAACCCCGCTGTGCCCTGGAGCCAAGGCATTGACATAGAGAGAGCTCTCAAAATGGTACGACTCACACTGTAACTGTAAACAGCACTGATTTATGTTTTTCATGACATGAGAGAACCTTTTCATACTGTAAATATAAAAATTAACAACCTGTTTATCTGTTTGCATCTGCTGCTGAGTAGAGAAGAGTAAACATTTAATGCCTTTAAGGGGCAATTTGGCTTGTAGATACAGGGTTCCTGCAGGGTCGTAAAAAGTCTTAAAAGTCTTGAATCTACAAATCTTAGTTTAATTTAGTTTAGTTTAGTTTAATTTAGTTATATTTCTTTTCGAGCTCATGCACTCCATGTACAGTGGCAATTTCATATACATGTATAATAATCAATACTGTTCATATACATCTCATACATGTGTACACAGACATACATAGAAAGACTGCACACATACAAAAGAACAAGTAGACTTGTAGAACATAAACGTCAAACTATACATATTGAATTATACAGGAAGATTGTTCATGTAGAAATACAGAGACTGTACATGTAGAAAATACACACATGTGTACATAGATGTGGCAATTGTATAGACAAACATTGTGTGTACACAGTATGTATAACATATCATTATACAACACTCACCACCCCTGAAGAACAAAAGCCTGAAAAGGAGTGGGAAGAAGCAGAGTTTATGTACTCCCACCCCCAGGATCCCCACTTAATAAGCGTGGTTGCTCTTTGGTTACAAACTTTCTGTGAAGATACAATAGTGTTTCAATAAAAGTGTTTCAACTGCAACAGGTCATGTGGTCTGATGAGTCCAGACTAACCCTGTTCAGTGATGGTGGATGAAGTGATTACCCATCATGCCTAGTGCCTATAGTACAAGCCTGTGGGGCAGTGTAATGATCTGGTCAGTGTTCAGTAACATGTCCACACACTCATGGAAATAAATGTTATGACATTGTGTAAGAACTAACACATATCATAAAGGAAAGGACCAGGTTGTGTATATATACAGTGCAGCACATTTAAGTTATGATAATAGAGTAGTTTATAAAGTACACAGCAATAGTTTTCCTGACGTAAATGGTCCGACTACCCCTACAACTGCAAAACTACAGTCAGCAAATCAAAGTAAATTACATTATACTGCGTAAACGAAAAAAATCACAGCGAATGTTCAGTCTAACCAAATATTAGAGTGTACTCGCCAAGGTTATATATAATACTCCAGCAGAAGAATTTTAAGAGTGAAACCACTTTCCAATTTAAGAATATTAATTCTATCTTAAATAACTGTTTTGCTGCTGTAATTACCTCAAAACCAATACACCAAATCTGCTCAGATGTAAACGCAAGATAGTTTAGTTATATTAAAGAATATGTCTTCTGTCTTCAGTGCAAAGGTATACAGAAAGCAGATTCATGCCAATAATACTTTTATAAAACTCTGCATCACCAAAACAAATCAGAGAAATCAATAGAAAATTTAATTTAAAAAATATATAGCATAAATAAGCAGTTAAATAAGAGAAAGAGACGATTGGGGCTCTGAGTCACATCCAAAGTTATTCTGTGAGTTTAAGAAGCCAATAGCTGAAAATATAAAAGATCTCAGTTTCTTGCTCCCCTAGGGAAGTAAAACCACTGCTGTTGGTGGAAGAAAATTAAAGTCACAATATAAAAAGATTGCACTGAGATGACCTGAAACTTCTGTGTGGCTTTGATTCAGTACAAATATATGATTTTAGATGACTTTACACATTCACAACAGGCAGATCAGAAAATGTTCAAACTGACATTTTATAGAAGAGATATGAAGACTTGAAGCCCACACTAGTGATATCTGTTGTTTGGAGAAGTGATGCAGAATCTCTGTCCTGGTACATATCAGGTCCAGGTACAAGGAATGACAGGAAACATCCAGTTTGACACGTTTGGACGAAGATCTAATTACACAATCGACGTGTATGAGATGAAGTCAGGAGGCCCCCGCAGGGTAAGTGAGCACCGAGCCTCAGGCGGCTGCATTTTAATGGAATGATTATGTGTTTTACAATCTCACATATAATATACATGCACAATAGGCACTGGTTTAACTTCTACAGATTCCATGTATGTTTTGATCATAAATTCTCAGCATGTTGTCAACATACAAGTCAGGGTCGATTCTGATTTGGACAGAAGCTGCCAGTAGCTTAGCTGTGCAGAGCCAGACTAATTCATGTGAGCTCACATTCCCTCTGAGACTTTAGTCTGGAAAACATCCACCCACAGTCAATCAGGGCCTGCAGACAGAAGCTGAGCCAGTCTGTAAACTTCTGGGGTAAGTCTTAGATGATAGGGTTCAAATCTGCCTAACATTAGCTTTTATTACTACTAGTAGTAGTAGTTGTTGTTGTTGTCATTTGTTTTCAGCTTGATGTTTTACAAGCTAATGGTAACGGGGCATCATTGTTTGACCATGATAACGTTTATGGCCTGGCTTTGCACAATAATTATCTGACATTTTGTGTGGGGTGTGAGTATGTATGTACAATGTTTTGAAATTTTGTTTGTAGTATCCTCCTCAAACAACTCATCTCACACAGCCTTTTAGGTTACATTTTTTAATGAAGCCTTTGGTGTTTAAGGTGCTAAATTTAAGTTTCCTGAGACACATTTTGCTGCTCTTCGTTCCTGGATTAAGATCTTAATTTCTATCATATTACCACTGACTGGTTAATGTTAACATATCTGCAAATATAAGCATTTTTATAAGAACATTTTTGGTCATACGCTAAACAACGTACATATTTTACAACCCTTATTAGTGTGACGCTGACACTGAGTGACAGCTGGACATCAGATTTAAACAGAAAAGAGCCAATAAGTGTGAACCCCAGCACACATTAGCTTTCAGCTTCACTGCATCTTTCTGTCTACAAGCACCGACACATGTCTAGTCTCACGCCTTGGCTTGCTAAACAAGCCAGAAAACAAATATCAACTCGGTTAAAGCAAACTTGCTCGGAAAAGTAAATTAGTTATTTAGCTTGTCAGCTGTGGTGCTTTGAGCTGCTGCAAACTGAACCTGCACTTTCACGATCTGTCAGTTGAGCTACTGAATAATTAGATATAATTAGTAGTTCAATAATTAATTGATGTGGTTTGTTGTCGACTGGTTTGAAAGCCACGGTTGACAAAGAACTGTGTTGATATTGAGTCTCTGTGACGCCGCTGGCTCAGCTGTCAGTCAAACATTAGCCGACAGCAGTGTCTGATACATTTCCGGATAAGTTTTTCTTTGTTGAAAAATGTAAAAAAAACTATTAAAATTGACATCAGCAGCAAAGAGGAATATATTTTGCTACTGCATGTCCTTGTAGCTAAATTGTCCCCACATGATCCCAGAGCTCACGCCTGTAACTGGCCTTTGGATAATTGGGAGTACCAGTGCTGCCAGAACACACAAACACACACTCACACACAGACAGACCCACAAAGCACTATGACCCTGAACTCTGACAAGGGCTCCACAAAAGCTGGCACCAAAATGGAGTGGCCTGATACTGTCTATGTAGCTCAGCTCACTGGACAACATACAACACAGCGGGCCGCACAACCAAACTCAGTGTGAGACTATCTGCAGTGACAACAGAGTGAGTACTGTGAGTTAAAACTACCAGAATTTACAGATTTCCTCTTGCCTGAATGCTTCAGAGATAATCATATTGCACCAACAACAGTCAGAAGATACAGGCGAATGTTTGTGTTTGTGTCAGATTTTACCATGTGTACTATGAGTAGTATTATTGGAACAGCAAAACAACTTATTGCACCACCTAGATGAGGCACATTTAGACTATTCAGTTTGTCTTGCTGGTATTAAATTTATCAGTCTTCGAGCGAACTCTTGGTGCTGCTTTCTTGTTATGTAAGTGAACATTTGCTGATCCAGGAATAGATTACTCCTACTCCGCTTGAGTGTAGATCAGGTGAACTGAGAAGCACCACTACAAGCTTTTAATATCATCATACATCAGGCAAAGAAGTGACTCCAGCTATGTTACAGATAGAGCCGACCAACTCACGTGTACTTGGAGGCTCTACTGTAAAGATGCCTTTGTGTTTCTTGTGTTAACTGTGTAATCTCTGTGTCGTTTTCAGATCGGCTACTGGAATGAGTTCGAAAAATTTGTTTATATAATGGATCAACAGGTCACCAACGAGTCCTCTTCTGTGGAAAACCGAACAATTGTGGTCACTACTATTATGGTACACTCTCAAACAGGTTCTAAGTGTTTCACATTAAGATTTCTGCCACTCAAGGTCAAGGTGTCCATTGTTGCAATCTGTCCTGGGAGGGTAGAATTATTTTATTTTCAGTTGCTTTCCATCCACTCACTACATGTTGAAACAGTCGATTCACAAAGAGTGTTTCAACTGTATCCGTGTGGGTGCCAAAGCATTTTGAGTTTTTTATATTACAGTGGGCTGTTGTAGTAGTGACATCACAATAACGGCTTTGGTAATGATAACTATAGAGATAGACACCATCGTATTTATATTCAGTGCATACGTAAGTAAAAGTGTTTCCCTCTCATTAAGTAAATCGTCAGTGACGCTGGAGACAGATTAGTCGAATTAGTAATGACAAGAAATGATCTGCACACAAGGAGGACATAAACACCCACAGGCTGCAGCCTATGGTTGTTTATCTCTTGGTTCAAGTTTACTTTCCTGCAAGTTCAGAAATCAATTTAAATGTTGCGTGTCAGCTTCTCAGAGCGTCAATTTATATCAGGCTTAGCTTAGACACAACGTTAACCTAACGACGGGTAAATTCACATTCAGATAAAGTCGCTACAGGTTAGAAATCATCGGTCATTTTTAAATGTACGATAAGGTACGCCTTATCTTACATTTAAAACCATGGCCTCCCGTTCTTTCTGACTTTGCCTATTATGTTTGCATCTTAGGCAAATTCAGAATGTAATGATCATACATGTTCATTTCAGTGTTGACATTGTCTTCATAACCAGGTTAGAAAACACGAACATCAGACAGAAGACGCACAGAAAAAAGCTGCCATTGTGTTATTTTCTCACTGTCAGCCATGCCTTTAATTTGACTAAAGACAACTGTTATTTTAGACACATCACAGTCATCTCATTAATTTCATGTTGGTTTTCTTGATTTCCAAAAGTTTGAAGGAAATGCCATGTGTAATGAAAGTGCATCCTATTATTATAGGGTGTGAGTCTTTCATTTTGCCTTTTTAACATTTTCATGAGAGTAGAGAGTAGATTTGAGAGTAGAGTTTGTAAGTGTTGAATTCATGTAGAAGTATCAGACAACACAATCTGAAGTCATGAGAGAAAACACATAAATAAAGGGGAGTCAGATAGACTGTCAGATCAGACAGATTTTTGGATAGATGCTTTTGTAATGCTGAACTGCTGTCACCGTTGCACTTTTGGCATTCCCAACGTGATGTGCACGGTGACATTTAAATGAAGCGTGAAAGTAAACATGTTCTACATTGTAAATGAGTTACACACAAACATTTACATGAATAACACAGCACAGAGCTAATCGGAATGCCCCTGCTAATATGTTTAATCACATAAACAACCAGCAGATTATTTTATTGTCAAGACTGAGATGAAAAAAACTCAACCGTTAAGTGTTTATTGGTGACGTAATTACTTTAATGTGTACCTGTTGTTCGTTAGAATAGACTAGGTTTAGTGTTTTTATTGCTTTGAATGTCATAGCTGTCACTGATGTTTACTTTATGAACTGGAAAAGTGCTCCATTCAGTCTGTCCCGTCCTGTGTGCTACGCTGATGCAAAGCACATGCAACCCCCCGCCTATCGCACATTTCTGCAGATTTAGGTTTGTAACGAGGTTAGCATGAGGGAGCCCTGGCATCCTGCTTCTCCTCTTTTATATGTCTTAGATGCTTTTCTCCTCCCACTGGCCCAGTCAGCCTCTTTGCTTCAGCAGCGACCTGCTTTTTTCAGCCTCCCCAGGTCTTTAGTAGCGTGCAGCGTGGCTCTGTTTAACCCCTGCTGCTCTGTGCCGTTTGCCCCCAACCCCCCCTACCCACCCTCATCTGTCTGTGTGTGCTGTGTTTGTGTGCATGCTACAGTACCAACAAGGCCTTGTGTCACCCACAAGGTCTTGCCATGGTTAATATGTGCCTTGTTTTGCTGTGAACTCAGATTTGTGTCTAATTAACAGGAAGCTCCATATGTGATGTACAAGAAAAACTATATGCAGATGGATGGGAATGACAGATATGAAGGCTACTGTGTCGATTTAGCTTCTGAAATTGCAAAGCATGTGGGGATAAAATATAAGCTGTCGATAGTACCGGATGGGAAGTACGGAGCCAGAGATCCAGAGACCAAGACGTGGAATGGGATGGTGGGTGAACTGGTTTATGGGGTGAGTACCAGTCTGCCTGAGCACATAAAAGTGAACTGCATATTTATATTATTATTTTTTATATCATTATTTATTCATTTTTCATTCTACAACATGATCACTTTCATTTATCACAGTGGTTCTCAATCTTTTTCTGTCTGGCCCCCCTTTGAGTAGAAAAAATCTCCAGACCCCTCAACCCCAACAACATTATAACAGTGGTACAATTTTATCTTTTATTGAAAGAAACATTAATTTCATACCAGTAATTTTCTCTTTTCCTTGAATAATTTGTTGTGTGAAATAAAAATAACTTAGATTTTTGCTTGAATAATACAAATAAATTCAACCAGACTGCTCCCTGAGACAATATTTTCCAAATAAAAATAAGAAATGTGCAATTATCTTACACTGATGAGAATAAAGTTACTTTTTTAGAACGACAAACAAATTTTGGTGACAAAGATGAACATTTTAACAATATCAGTGACTACAATGAGCCTGTTTACATTTCACATCTCAGAAGATTAAAGTGCAAACTATGCAAAAACAGATACATGTCATGTTTTTCTTGTCCAGTCCAATCCTTGTCCATTCTCCAAACCTAAATTCTTTGTCTTGTTTCGTGACAGATCACCATGGCAACAAATAGATTTTTTTTGTACATCCTCAAAATGAGTCCAGGGTGCTCCAATGCTAAAACATTAGTTCCATCTGATACATGTTCTAACCTGAAGGGAAAAGAAAAAAAAACAAACACTCAGTAGAGATCCCCCCCCCACACTGAGCTAATGTAACCCTACAGATGGAACTAAACAAATGCCCCATTTATAGCAGGTTTCATTTTCAGTTAAAAGGTAGATGCTACTTACACCTGTGGAGTGGGATAGTGATTATTTACACCCACACTCACTATAATGACAGAGACTGTTCACACCTGTGTGTCTGCCGCTGTTCACTGTTTGCACCGGGGTGTTGTGTACGATTGTACGATATGCTCCTTCTTGTGATATATAATAAATTTTATAAAAACATGCAAACGTCTACTAAGAACTGAACATGAAAGAATACAGTCTCACGTTGCCAGTTCTAGGTTAGTTTCAAAGTTCACAGTTTGCCTGGGGCTCTACAGTGAAAAAGAAGGTGAGAATTACAGCTGCACAATTAATTGGATTGCATTGTCAACCGGTGCAATTATACAATCACAGCAGGCAGCAGTTTAGAAGTCCAGTATAATGTGTTTTATGGTGATATTTAGATTCAAAGCAAAACCGAGACAAGTACCGTGTAAAAATTAAAAGCAAAAATCAACACTTATTCTAAATCTATTGTACTGTATATTTCATCTGAGCTTATGTTAGTAAGTGAAATGGGGAAAATATCAGTAACTTGTGTACTTTCCTTCATAACAGAGCAAGTACACTTTAAATGCAATCGCAAAACTGTCCACCGTGTGCCATGTGATTATTTACTTTTCTTTATTAAATCATGAAAAAAATCTTAAGCCTCAATTTTTAATGAATCTGCTCAAAAATCTTCGTGGATTGTCTTTGTCTCGGATCCCTTCCATTAAATTTAATGACCATCAGGGCAGTAGTTTGTGTTTAATACAGCTGACAGACAGATGAGGATGATCACAGAACCTACTTCGCAAAATATAACAAAGAAAAAAATGAGAGAAATCAAAGTTTCATGCAGGAATTGAATACTAGTTGTGGTTGAAAGTCCTGTAACTGTCTTAATCATCTACCACATTCATGGCCCCAAAGAAACCTATGTTAAATGTGACTTTTTCTGTATTTTTACGTGCATTTGTAGAAACTGTGTTAAATTAAACTGGGTGTGATTAAAGGGAATATTACGCAGTAAAATCTCCCATTTCACTCAGTCCTCTCGAGTCAGCATGTAAATCTACTGAGCTCCTCTAAAATCCACTTTTCCTTTTGTTTATATCCAGCTCATCCATGCAAAAAAACATGTAATTCAAAACGTGGAGTTTTAGCTGTGCTGAGTGCGGTTTGGAAAACACTTCTTCCACAGTTAAATCACCTCTATCTTGTGGATCACTCACACTTGGATTGGCTCTAACAAGATGATTTGCATCTTTTATGAGACCCCAGCTGCTGAATGAATAATGTTAAGGATATCTCACGGCAGAGTGAAATCTGAAAGATGTGCATGCGAGCAGTGCTTCAGTGTAGGTTTCTCGATTTAACACCTGTGCTTTGGACCACATTACAGGCTGCTCTGCTCTCCTGTAGCCCCTGCATTAATAATAGAGGAGCTCAAACTGGGAGAAATGGCCCCTTGCTGTAATTGACAACCCCCTGCTATATTTCTACACCCACATTGCATTTATATGGACATCAATTAGTCATTCAGATGTAAATGAAGCCATAGAGGAGTGAGTAACGGACATGTGCTCTGGCTCTCCCTCACAAATTTATCTAAGAAAATGAGACAATACAATTATTTACTTTAAGTATTCTTATATTTTTGTGTTAAAAGATCACTGCAAACTGAGTTACTAATTGATAAGCCTCAGACTTTGTAGATGTGGTGGATGTGACTCTAACAAGTTGATTTCATGTTCTACTTACATAACTGCCTCCACCTCTGTTTTCCAACCCTCTACTTGATTCATGAGGGAGATTTGGATCAAAACAAAGACTTTAGCCAACACAAATGTTATGTGACTCATTCTTAAATGTTAGATTCCCTCTCACTGGGCTTTTTTTTTTTTTTTTTATATTAACTGCATTCAGCATCACCATGTCCAACCTGTTTAATCCACAAATTCTCATTAAAATGCATTTGAACTGTATTAATTATTCTTTGATATTTTGTTTGCTTGTGGAGTTTGATCTGTAAGACTAACTTGCAGTGTGCCTGTTCCCATTTTCACAGAGAGCTGACATAGCCGTGGCTCCTCTGACCATAACGTTGGTACGGGAAGAAGTGATAGACTTCTCTAAGCCCTTTATGAGCTTGGGCATCTCTATAATGATAAAGAAGCCTCAAAAATCCAAGCCGGGGGTGTTTTCCTTCCTCGACCCGCTGGCCTATGAGATTTGGATGTGCATAGTTTTTGCCTATATCGGCGTGAGCGTGGTGCTCTTCCTGGTCAGCCGTTTCAGCCCGTATGAGTGGCATCTGGACGAGAACGATGAGGCCAAAGACCCTCAGAGCCCCCCAGACCCTCCAAATGACTTTGGGATTTTTAATAGCCTGTGGTTCTCCCTGGGCGCCTTCATGCAGCAAGGATGCGATATCTCACCAAGGTTGGTTGTTTTGTCCGTTTTCCACCACCTCACAGTTGTCCTCGTCATCTCTTTGCATTTTATGGTCCCATACGTAACTCCATCCTGCCATGGTGCATATAGGTTATTTTGAGCTTTTGTATTGCTTCTCTCCTCTTCACTTCATGCTTGACTTCAACTGCACTTTCCCTCCTTTTCTCTTTTCATCCATTTGTTTTCACGCTGCATGCTGGCAGTGATGCTTTGCATCCACAAAATAACTTATATCCACCATGTTGAGGGCTGTAAAATGCACAGGGGTCATTTTATTTCATTCACAGGAGCCATCTCATCTCCTCATGACTCTTGGAGGGTTACCGTGTTTTTGCTGCATGTCTCATTTTACGGTCATCATTTTGGTGCATATAATGTATTTTGTGTAGAAAAAAACATCATTGTCTTTAAAAAAAAAACTAAACATGTTGAATCATCATACCCACATGATGTAATTTTCCAACAGTCACCATCCAGTCATCCCTTCATGCATCCATCTCTTTGTGCGTCACTGTGATGCCCCTGGCCTCCACTCTAAGGATTCTTACGTCTGTCATCCTTCTTTTATGAGACTTTAGAGAAGCTGGTTGGAAAGCAACAATAAAGTTTTCAGGAAGGATTTGGATTAGCTCAGACATTGTTGAAGTATTTAAGAATCAGCTGCAAGTAAAAAAAGGAAAAAATAATCTTTTTGCAAGATATTTAACTTTCTTTTAGCTTTTAATATTGTAGAAAGAACCCAAATTTTCCCCAAACGAACTGTCACAAAAACAGGAATGAGTGTAACATTTAGAAATATAAAGGTACTGGAAAAAAATAATTTTGAGAAAGAAAATTAGACTTGCTTTTAAAATTAAAGATGGTTATATTTTACATTAGAACATGCTTCTCATTTAAGTAAATATTTGGAACTTTTAATTTAATAAAGTATCAACGTTAATACTGATCTAAAATGAGGAAAAGTTTCTTTTGTAACAACTTTTCCTCATTTTAAAAATTAGAGTACTTTACACAGCCTTTCAGTTCAGTGATTTTCAGTGTATTTTAAATAATCAATATCAAAAGTATAGTTCTATTTATTTAACTGAATAATATTTATTTTGTCTCTAGTGAGTTTGTTGTTGCAGGGTACATTTATTATCAAGATCAGATGCATAATCTTTTCAGGTGACAAATTAATGCTATAAAATACTGTCTACTCAAGACTGAAGATGAAAGAATGCCTTTAATTTCCTCTTAAGTTTTCTGGCAGAGTTCAGTTCTTATTAAATACAAGTGAAAGAACAGTGTGAATGAAAAGCTTCATGCTGTCTCTATATTGAAAAGTCTAGCCCTCTCAGTGGGACGCCGACACCGTGAGCTGTCCCATTATCCAACTGCTACTGAGACGGATGTCTGCTGAACCTGACAGTTATAGTTCTGATGCTGCAGGCTAAATTTAAGGCCAGATGCCCTTGTCTAACGTTGAAAATATCTTCTTTTAAAGCACTGAAGAAACACAAAAGTTGTGGAGAGAATTGCTCAGATGTGGGTCTGCAGAAATCTAAAAGAAAATAAAGAGTTAGGAGTCTCATCTTGGCTCCAAAATGAAAAGATTTTTGGTCCTGTCATTGTTATTGTCAGTGCAGTTTTCACAATAAGTATCAGAAATATGTTTCTATTGTCTTTCACTGGATAATAAAACCTTTATGATTCTTATTCTTAAAACTCTTAGATATAAGAATACATTTAGAGGACAAAAATGATTTAGTGATATTAAAAACAGCCTGTGAATCAATAAAAAAACGTAATAGAACAATACAATGTATCAGGGCTCTGTGAATCTCCATTGCAGCGTTGCAGAACTAAATGATGCTCGCTTTTAGATTAAAATGTGAGTTCATCTGAGAGCAGCAGATTGACCGTGGTGTGTGTGCATGAAGAGAGTATGAAAGTTGCACCAGAGAGAATTGTCAAAATATGTTAAAATATAACTCAGGGTTTTAAAATGTGAAAAATTGATCAAGGCCCAGTGAGCAGAATCGCAGTAAAAGCAGTTTAGTTCATCACACGCTGACTTCAGCGATAGTCTCATCTCATGGTACTTTCACTTCAGATTTGTTCTGTCCCCTCTGGTCTAAATTTGTAGTGGAAAGTGGTGCATTTTACAGCAGATGAATGAGATCAAACTAAACGCCTGCATTTATCAGCAACATTTGGCTGTAAACCAACAGGACCCAGAAGGAGATAAATGACCCAAAACGTGAGGTGGTTACAATACATGGTCAAAATATGACAAACATTTACTAATAGGAAAAGATTTTGGAAACATTCAAATTAACCATGGTGATAAAACATCTAAATTAGTAAATCAGCAACAACACTGAGACATTTAAATGCTTCAGCTTGAAGTGTGGACAAAATAACCCCTGAAGACAAGTAAAAAAGACCTTGCAATAGTGATAATTATTGATGAAAACATAAATCTAAATTTATCATTGGTCACAGTCATTTGGTGATTTTAAAAGGAGGCTCATGAGGATCCAAATAAATAAACAAACACCACATATCAGCACTCAGACTGCAGTGGACCGGTGTTGTCCTGGCATCATTCAGAGCTGGCATTATCCTAGTGGATTGAGACAGCTGCTGGCTGAGCTGTTTTGGCTCCCTGCAACAGTCGTTTACCTGAATATGTTTCAAAACTAAGTGAGGACACAGCTATTTTGAGTTAATGAGCCGTGTTATTATTTTTAAAGAATTAATCAGCTGTGCAGGCAGTTGCGTTGAGTTAATGATACTTTAAATGAATTTATGCATATAACCATGGACTGCTGGATCTCCAGATGAACTGAAGATGGGTGATATTTTGGCTTTGTGTTCTTACCAATGAGTTGGCGACAAAGTTTTTCCAAAACTGTCGAACTCTGCAAATTGAACGCTCAGGTTGAACTCCGTCTGAACTCAGCGGTTAGTTTGTGTGTTGTGAGGTAACATGAGGATTCTAGACAGAACCAGAGGAAAGTGTGTCTAATGTAAGGAGGTCACGTCTACCCGATACTTGGACCGCTCGGTGAGCTCAGTATTGGCCCCAGACACATCGGCGGATCGAATCAGTACATCCCCCACTTCTTCTCCTTCTCTGTGTTTAGATGTGAACCCACTGCTCTCATGTTTCTGTCTGCTGTGCTCATCCCCTCAGGTCTCTGTCAGGGCGCATCGTCGGAGGAGTGTGGTGGTTCTTCACTCTCATCATCATCTCCTCCTACACGGCCAACCTGGCTGCCTTCCTCACTGTGGAGAGGATGGTTTCCCCAATCGAGAGCGCAGAGGACCTGGCCAAGCAGACAGAGATCGCCTATGGGACATTAGACTCAGGCTCCACTAAGGAGTTCTTTAGGGTGAGTGTTTCAACTGGTTGTCATCTTTGTTGTCACAACACTGTATTTATTTTGTATAACAAGTGCTACTTTAACAGAATTGTCCAAAAGGAGCACAGGTCTCTGGAGTCCTCCTGTTGGTTTGATGTATTACCTGCCAGATAATAAGTCAAATGAATAATCAATAACAGAATGATATTGTTTCTCCTGAAACTGCACTTTCAGAGGTCTAATATTAGATCTACTATTGATTAATTCGGTGTCCTGTGAAAGAAAGTAGTTCAGTAAAGGGCCAGATCTACTAAAGAAATACATGGCTTTTTCTTCCGGTGCAAATGAAGCAAAATTGTAGTTCATAATTTACAGCAATGGGGGGAATTCAACTGTGCTGCCAAGCAAATAGCATCAGAGTGCACCTGTTCCATTTGCATGTATGTAAATTAGGGAATATTTATACATTCATGACAAAAGAAGCTCCTTTCTATGCAAATAAACCTTGATGCAAAATCCCTTTAATACAGATGTTACCAAAAATTACCACATGCAATTTGGCTGTTTCAGATTTCATGAGTTAATTGATCAAGTCTCAAAGACTGTCTCTTTTGCCAAATATTCATTCAATATCATTTGAGCCTCAGAAGCATAAAGATTCAGTCAGACATCAGGGAGATCAGGTGGGTCTGGGGCTTATCTGCACAGTAAAAAATGCCAGTGTTGATTTAACACCCACAGTGTTAATTTAACACCCATAGAGTCTATATGAGCCCACTTATATGAGTGTAGGCATATAGACTCTGTGGATGTTAAATTAACACTGGCAGTGACATAACAGTAAAAAGCACTGATGGAGATTAGTCAGTATTATTACAAACACTGCACCTTATGAACCTGTAGTTTGTGTGTATCAGCTGCAGAATACACAGCATTCATGACAATTCAGGTCAAGAACGATGTGTTGTTCGTAATAATAATAATAACAATAATAATAATAATAATAATAAAAATAATAATAATAACTGTTGTGTGTAAATGTGCAGTTTGGAGATGCTGTGACACACAACCACCTGTGAGCAAATAAACAGAAATATTCATAATACTGGTTCTGTGATATCCCACATAGATTCAGAAACACATTAGGAACATTATTTTAAGATTCAGACGTTAATGAAAACTGAGTCACATGAATCCTTTCAATCCATTGTATGTGGATGTTAAATATTGTAATGTTTATTGCAAGTAAGACTTCAGATCACTTAGGTTTATGAATGAAAGTCGATTATCTGCCTGGTCCCGTATCCATTTGTCCACAATATTAACTCATGTCAGAGAGACTTTTGGCAAAAGGAAAAATAAGCCGCAGTGTATACAACTGAGACAATTATGCTTCCTGATCCAACCATCTGTAAAGTCATAAACCAAAGTTTGATTAGCCTGCTGGCAGCGCCGCTAATATGCAGATTCATTTGTTTCTGCATCACTCAAAGTCGCTGCCAAAGCAAGGGTCCAAATACTCTCATCAAGGTTGCACTCAGTGTATAAATGTCTTGTAATAAAAAACAGATAAGGCAGCAGGATTAAAAAAAAACACTGATGAATCTAATTTAATTTATAGTGGCTGTTTGGAAAAGCAGCAGTGACAGATTCAAGATCATTTTAAATCTCAGAAGTTCTGCAGGAAAAAGTTGAGGATGTCATTTTTCTCTGTATTTGGAGTCTCAAAAAAAACATCAAAGTGGAAGTAAAACATGTCACTATAACTCCAATTTGTCGCCCTCTGTCACAAAACTGCAATCTCATATGTTTTTAAAGAAACGTCCTATTCCACGGAAATGGAAATGTCATTCACATCCGATGTCCAGCTCTGAGCTGTGTCTATTTTTAGTCATCGTCAGTCTCTGGCTGTGATTGCCCACAGTGAGTCTGAGACACTATTGGTCGATCAACGACGTTCAGGCTTCACTGTTTATGGTTTGAGACTATACATATGCAGTTATAAAACCAGAAGCATCTTCAAAAGTCTAACAAGCCATTTGAGAGTTACAGTTGGTATAGATATGCAAAAAAGCAGTGAAATGATGGGACTGACAGTCCAAATGAAAACAAGAACAGTCCTCAAGAGGAAAAAGCAAAAGAGAAATCAACATTTTGGTTGCATTTTCATTTTCAGGAAGATACATTTCTATTCCAGTTTTCGTGTTTAACGGAGTAAGGGACTGATTTTTTTTCTGGAGGAAGTGGAGGCATGTGTAATGAGAGCAGTGCAGTTTCTGTGACCCGGCCCATTTTTAAAGGCGTTCAAGCAGAATAGCACGGTCTACTGTGCCAAGCTGAACTGAGGTCTTAAAGCACTCGGTGTGGAGGTGGTCATTTGTAACTGACTGTCTCCTGCACTGCAGAGTGCATTGAAACATTACGTATGAGGAATGTGGCTGTTCAGTTAAGATTGTGTTTTGGGAAGAAAATGATCATCAAAGTAACTGAACTGCATCGCATTTCAAAGACGAGGAAGTGGTTTTATGCTACATTATATACCAGATATATTCTTTCTTAAAGTCACAAACAAGTATGGGTCACATGACTGATTTTATTGTGTAATAATTCAAACCACTGACAAACCTGGAGTAGAAGTAGTTTTGATGTGACTGGAGAGGCAGAAAAAAGATGAAAATGTAACCTTCAAAGACCTAAACAGTCAAAGACCAAATGCATCCATTAATTTAAAATGTGGAATAACTTTTGGACCATTAATCCAATTAATAAATTAAAAGAGTTCAGGTAATATGTAGTTTCTCAGCCTTTCAACAACAACTCATGTGTCTTTTTTAGATGCTCATAAGCTCTGTAGTGAATGCAGAAACACTGTCATCTTCTGCACCATTGATTCACCAGTAAAACACATGTTTGACCAATGGCAGCGGTTGTAGACACATGCTTATAAATTCAGATAATGATATATTATGTTAAAAATGACACCTTTTCTTGGTTTAACCTTGAATTTACTCCTAGCATTTATAAACATTTCCATGATCAGTGAATTAAATACAGGAACGTGTCTGATTGTCACTGAAATATGAAAAATACAGAGAATAATATGACACAGTATATAATCAATTATGACACTGGAAGTCCCTATAAAAATAGTTTCAGGTATTTAAGGGTTAAACAGGACTGCAAAGTTCATTAGAGATTTTGTATTGCTTGCAAAATCTCACTTTCTGTGACCAACTTAACGTCTGTATGCTTTTAATACAATCATAACCACATTACAAGCAATAATTCTGTCATTAAAAAATAAACTTCTCCATCTGTCGTGTCGACTTAATGAGACGGTGAAGAAAAAAAGAAAATGACGACGATATGGATGTTAAATGTAATGCTGTTGAAAATACCCTTTTGACATGGTTGTCAGATGTTTTTAAATAAAAATTAAAATGAAGGTATTTCAAAGCGATTTTTTGGAGGCTTCCCGGTGAGTCACCACCTTAAAATCTTCACTCTCAGGATGCGCTAATTTATGATGCATTTGTAAGGCTGTGATTTGTCAAAGACGGGTGCTGACTTCAACCTGACTGACACATTTTCTGGCTTTGTTCCTATAAACTGGAAACGCTATTGTGAGCAGCGGTTATTGAAAAGTGATTAATGGCAACCTACACTTGTTATTAATGACTAAACCTTATGATTAAGAGGAGCTGTAAATACCTCACAGAGATCTTCAAAGAAATATGTGACTTACAGCACTTTTAATACAGTTAGCATGCATCTCTGGGGTTATATTTCTGTACACATAGATGATAATGAGATGACATGACAACATAGTAAATAGAAAACAGTGGAGGAAATATCAGGAACGTGTGAAGAAAAACATATGTGTGTATTTGACTTCAGTTACAGAGTTGCTGCTTGACTAATCATGCTCTTATTTAGCTACTTAATTGATTTGTTCCACTTGACCATGAAATAAATTTGGGTTTAATAGGATATTTCTCCACATAACTAAGAGTTACATGTACACAAGCATTCATCTTCATGTAACCCAGAAAAGAATTGCTGTTTTCACACTCTGGTCAGACCTGTCATCAGCTATTATTGTCATGTTTGCAGTGTTTACATGAACACTCAACTGAACTGAAATCGTGCATATGTCAAGTATGATTCACTTACTAGCCTGAGCCCACAATCCATTACGTCTTAGATGAATTATTTATGTTGTAGTACACATCGCTTGGCTGACATACTTTGTCAATTCTCTCTGATGCTTTTCCATACTTTCACCTAACAGATGCGATTTGGAATGACTCAAACTTCTGAACAGACATTTGTGATGAAACTAGGCATGCAGACAAAAAATGGAAAAGTGTAAGCAGTACAGAAAACATAACAATTGAAAGTGTTTCATAAGCTTTTGGTTTTGTCTTAAGCAAAATATTCTATTTTTAGTCATGTAAATGTAGAATTTTTATTACATAACAACCGTATGAGATGATATAAAGGGTCATATGAAATCTGAAGAGGTTAAATATTAAAGTTTCAACCTAAAGTTTTCCTCTGAAGCCTTACTTTCTCTCTCAGAAGGTCACATTAGCCCAGTGTGCTGCAGTTTCTATATTTTTACCCCTCTATTGTAGACAGCTGTGTACTCCAGCTCCCCTGTGACCACCGATCAGCCTCTTGCTGGCCATTTTTAGCCGTGTACTGAGTGTCAGAGCAGCACTGCTCTGTGTGCGTCTGAAGCTGCTCCAGCTGGCAGCTGACTGGGCCGCAGAGGTGAGCCCATCAGTCCCACAGAAACCAGGTCAAATGTGACAGACACAGGAGCGACCGGAGACACCGTCTAGGAACAAATAACAACCGTTTACTCCAACTTTATATGGATTTAGCCACGTGATAATATCCATCCATGCATTTTCTGGTCTGCTTATTCCTCGTGAGGGTCACGGCGGTGCTGGAGCCTAACCCGGTTACCTATGGGTGAAGGCCAGATGACAATAATGACAATAAAATAGATGGCATCATATTAATAATATGAATAGATGGCGATATGATAATGCAACCATGACACATGACAATGATGTGATTTCAGCCAAATCTATGCTGAAATATTCAGTTATTAAGGGATTTTTTGGCTTTTTTTTTTATGCTTAAAATTGGCCTCTTGCTTGATCCTTCTGTACTTGATATTCCATGACCAAGGGTTTTTCCACAATAGTTCACCAGTCTAGAAGCAGCAGCATTAACTTGGGTGCACATACAAATGCACAGCCATGCATGTATAGATGTTTATGGATGAAGTCTCACTTAAGCAGTTACTTTAGACAAGTTACATTTGAGTGTCTGTGTCTTTAAGGGTTCAATTACACTCAAACAAAAATGAAATCATGATCTTGTGACTCTAGGATTAACTGCTAGAAGGAGCACAAACGGCGGAGATCAGGTGTTAATATTGATATCCAACATGACCTGCAGTTTGTTTCTGCTGCGCTGCCAGATTGTCAGACTTCAGGCTGCTGGCAAAGGGCCATCTACAACAGTCTTTGCATTTAAGGACTAAATCCATCCTGAATTACACATGACATAAAAAATGTTTCTGCTCCCTATGTTTAAAATATCAGGAACATTGCGCTCCAGTGAGGGGTTGACTTAATAAAACACATATAACGTCTGCTGTCATGTCACAGATCAGGAAGTGCAGCAGCAGTTTTATTCAGACTGGTTAAGAATTTTAAAGGGCAGATTTTTATTTTGGGAAATACATGGAAAAATCCACTGAGATATGAGATCAATCCTTCTCTTGTATGTGTTTACCACTGTGGAGCTGGAGGTAGCAGGTGGTTAGCTTAGCTTTGCAAAAAGACAAGTGCGAACAGCAAGTCTGGCTCTCTCCAATGTCCAAAAATACACCCACCGGCACCTGTAAAATTCACTTAATGGCATGTTGTGTTTTTTAATAATACAAGTTTCATTTGCAAGTGAGTTACAGATATTCTATTCTATTCTATTCTATTCTATTCTATTCTATTCTATTCTATTCTATTCTATTCTATTCTATTCT
>JAPTGZ010000007.1:17307761-17333501 GCA_029814645.1 Fowleria isostigma | reverse complement strand
TGTCAGCCCTGTGATGAACTGGTGAAATGTCCAGAGTGTACCCCGCCTTCACCCTTAAGTAGCTGGGATAGGCTCCATGTGACCCCCATGAACCTAGTGAGGATAAAGCGGGTTCAGAAAATGAATATACACACACTCACACATACATATATATACACAGTATATATACACAGTATATATATGTATATATATATGTATATGAAATGCATTATTGGAATGGGAATTCCATTCAGCGGCACTTCCTCTTTGTGAGTGTTGAACCCAAATGTCACCTCCATCCAGACTAGACTCATTCTTTACAACGCTTGTGGACTGGATAATTTTATATTCTAACATCTAGCTTTTTTTTTTTCATTTTATATTCTAACATCTAGCTTTTTTTGTTTTGCTAAATTTGACAAAACCGTTTTTGCTGGGTCGCCATTCCCACAAAAATAAAATATATTAAGTGTAAGTGAAATTAGTTTCCAGGAATTAAATTTTAACTTGAGATAACTAAATTACATCAGTTTAGTTTTAAGTAAAACTACACTTTAATGCTATATTAACTAAACTCTACATAGGAGCAAAGTAAAAAAGAAAAAAGTGTCTTTTTACTGCATTAATATTTTTCCTTAAAATGAATGCCCTCCTCCTTAAGGAAACTGTTTTTGAATTAACTAGAAAATGTGGTTGTCCCAAAACTACCATGAGCAGGTCATTAATAACCAGCTGTGTGGAAGAGGGAGTATCTAAAACATGCAGGACACTCGACAACTGGATGTAAAGAATGCTCATCTGGACATTTTCCTTGAGACTTAGGAAAGGACAAGATTGTGCTTTTTTGCAAGAGAAAAAAAAGAGAATGTTCTTTTCAGGTTTTTTTTTTTCAGATTTCTTTTGAAACTCATTGCTGGGTTTGAGGAGATAAAACTATGAAACAATGTATCAAGAAAATAAAAAAAAATATCCAACTTTGACATCTACACCAGGGGCCTCCAAAGGCTTTCAGGCCAAGGACCCCCTGCTATATATATGTATATGCTGTATCTACTTCAGTTTTATACTAAACGAGTGTATAATGTCTAAATGTACAGTATGTTCATTCAGTACAGGTCTACTCACATGTTGAGTCACAGATGGAGGCTGATGGAGCTCATGTGCATTTCTGACTCACAGATGACTGTCTCCATTTGCTATAACATTGGATTCATGTTCATGTATATTTAAAGACATTTGAATTTGTGGGGAAAAATGGTAAACATGTTTTTCTAACTATTAAGATATCAAATCAACCACTGTAGCACCATGTCCACTTTGACTCTGTGGTGTTTTCAGTGGATTATGCCAGTTACAGTAAAAGGCAGTGTTCACTAGTAAGTGCACAGACCAAGTTTATATTTCTAATTTTCATTAAAAAATTTCCAAAATGTTCAATCTTCTGACATCTTTAATAGTGACACTTTCCCCAAAATTCTTCAAACTAGAGTCAACACTTATTGCTGAGAAACTGCATGAGTCTGGATCTGTTTCTAGAAACTCAGTCTTCATGTTTGGACAAAAGAAAGAACACAATTAGAGACAATGTCAAAGTGACACACTAGGAAAAACTATTATTTATTGGTTTTTGTTTTCTTTTTCTTTTTTAAAAAAAAGCTTACACTCATTGAGTACAGCAGATAAAATCTCCAAAAGTCATCTGGAAACCACTGTATGTCAATTACAGAGCCTCAGATTTTTTTTGTCTGATTTTTTTTCTTTACAATTCTACATTTGAATCAAAGTCGAACTGGCATTTTTTTTTTTTGTTTTTTTATTATAAATTATGTAAAAACCGGATTAACACAAAATCACAAAAGAACACTGTGGGAAGGACAACAGAAAAAAAAAAAAGGAAAACAAAAATAACGTGGATTTCATGTCACCCTCTATTATTGTACAGAATATACACACTGGTCCTTTGTATGCTGTTTGTACTTCCTCACCTATGCCTATTCTCTTGCTTGGATTAAAAGGTGGAGATAAATAAATAGAAAATATTTAAGTATCTCAAAAGGATTTGAGGTAAGTGGGTATGGGCATGTTTCTCCAATAAATCAAGCATACGCGAAGCCTGACAACGTACAAAAAGAAAATATTACAAATCTTCAAGCTCAGATTACTGACTCCATGACCAGATGTTTCCAACAGATAAGTTCATACAGTAACCAACATTTCTGAATAAAAGATCATAGTGATTAGAGCAGCACATTGTGCACCATCATGAAGAATAAACAACAACATAAAATGGAGCTGGTTTACTGTATAATATTCAAACTGAAACGTACTGAGGTGGCTCGAAAATTTTAACTACAGCTAACAACACTTGGGGGGGGGGGTTCAGTATGTTTTAAAAAAGGCAGAAATGAGAGCGGGGTTAATAACACAGTACAGATGGAGTTGCAGTTGTCTCGTAGATAAAAGCAGCTTGTCCGGTTCTGCTGCACGAGAAGAGAAAGAGGAAACACATGAGACGGTGACGGCACACGTTCCTGTTCTGACTTGTTTAAAGGAGGAGTGTGTCTTACCTTCACTGATTAGTGCACATTATCTGTGCTTGTGAGTGTGACTGTTAAGGTCGACAACGGATCAATCACAGAGCGTACTGACTGATGTGCCAACATCTGCATTTCCACAACAACCAGGCTAAGACTGCTCCACTGAGGGGAGGATGACGGCTATGAGCGGAGCTTCACACCAGTCATGCGTTCAGTCCACTCGTTTGGTTTACGACAAACTACACATCATTTTTGCCTGGAGTCTTTGGAGCAACGCGTCGTCCTTTGTACAGCGCCTTGTACAATTAGCGCTCAAGTGAAAATCAGAGTCAAAGCCATAATTCACACTGGAGCTGAGCGACACATGTTTGCGTAGGATCTTTTGTACTGAGAAAGATGTGGAAACACTGGAAAACAGATGCTTTACAAGGCCATTTCATCCCCGAGTGAAAACGGCAAATTGCATTTTGGGCAGAATAGTCAAAGCCCAGCTGATGTGGTTGTAATCTGATGTGGCTCGCAGCAAAAGCAAAGAAAATCAAACACTTTAGCAAAAATATAAATATTCGACTGGTCGCATGTTTGTAATTGGATGTCACTGTATTTCAGGATATTGCTTTTTTTCTTCTTTGCCTCCGCTGCTGTCCCTCTTTTCTTTCTTTTCAGATTTCTCTTTGTCGTGCCTGGACTCCTGTTGATCACAAAGACAAAAGTCAATTCAAGTCATTCACATGACAGTCAATGTTAATCTACAGAATCCAAATGTTCAATTCAAACATGTAAAAATAGGACCAAGGCTCCTGTAGGCCAATGGCACTATGATTTCCTATCTCTTGCCAATAGTAATGATTAGAAATCGATTGATATCGATTTTTTAGGGCCGATGTAGATTTTTTTTTTTTTATCAACCTTAGCCACCTAAGGTTGAGGTGGTAGTTGAGCCACCTAAGGTTGACACATCAGTTGCATCATAAAAATGACACAATGATAAATGTTATGAGAGGTAATTTTTTAAAAAGAAACATTGACTAAATTTAATATTTAACTACTAGTACAAAGAAGTAAAAGGTGAGGTAGAACCAGTACTGATGCATACAGTGACACTGAACAGGTTCATCTGCGTTGAACTTTAGCAAATGTACATTCAAATAAAAACTAAGAGTTCACTGCTCTTAATTCTTCAAGTAATTTACCTAAAAATATTTAAGCAAAATAATGACACTATTGTGCATACCTCCAATACTCTTTACCCCACAGACCCCTCACTGAAAGTTCTGATTCAGCCTGATTTATCAGCCAATCATTAGTAATTACATCAATATCTTCAACTTGTTTGAAGTTAAAGCACTTTGAAATGTATCCCACTCAAGGGGACACATGCAGGGTTTTTAAATTTCAAAAATCCCAATTCTTTGAACAAACTTGGTTGACCTTAGCCCAAAGATGTTCCACAACGAATATCAAGTCAATCTGGCTGACGGTTTTGGAGAAGATTCTTGAAAAATTGTTTACCGACAATGGAGGGATGCCAACTGATACCAGTGCCCATCGGGCCGTTGGACTAAAACTCAAGGGAAACTTTGCCTTCCTCATTTCCCTCAGGATGACATGTTCATTTATCATAGGTGACCTACTCGGGAGACGAGTGGGACACTGGTCGAAAACGACAAGTGTAAATGAGGAGCAGCTGAACTGACCTTTTTGCCTCCGGAGGAAGTGCGCTCAGGTTTCACAGACTCGCCCTTCTCTTTACTCGAAGATTTGGATCTTTTGCTCTTCTCTTTCTCGGCTGAAAGCGGTGAGTCACAGGAAGGGCTCATGCTCTTGCTGTTTTTGGAGGAATCTGGGAAGAGAAGACATTCAAGTTTAAATAAAGGTTTTCTCATTTTTAAATAGATCTACAGGCCTTCAGATGTACTGGGAGTAACGTACTGGTTCCATTCTCATCCTTTCGGCGTTTGGTTTCCTGACTGGTCTCTCGGTCATTGGCGGAATGGTCCTGACAGCGCACACAGACACAGGTCATGACGTTAAGTTTAAACACTACTCACATGACACACCGCAGTTATGTGAGACTCTTAACCCTTGTGTGGTGTTCATATTTGTAGTATTCAGCAAGTATTTGTGGGTATGGTGGACACGCCGCATTTGTGGGTTTTTAATTCAACATAATCAATTTTATGTTCAATACTCAATGGATGTTCCCTTCATCCCAATTACAAGCAATGGAAAAAAAATGGGTTTAATATTTTCTTTTGCTAGATCACATTTATGAATAAAAGTGCTACTCATTTTTGGTTTGCTTTTTTATAAAATGTAATATAATCAAGATATGGGAGGAAAACATTTATTAAAAAAATAATTACTCATCATTTTTCTTTTAATAAAAAAAACAAACAAAAACTGGTCCCACAGACCCCAACACCATACAAGGGTTAAGTATTCAAATTGTCGAGGATTATCTCCTGGTAGAATCAGATACTGACTCTCTTCCGGTCTTTGCGGTCCTTTTCTTCTTTCTTCTCTTTGGATCGTCCCTGTGCATTCTCTGAATCTTTTTTGTCCATCTCCCTCTCTCTGCTCTTGGACCGGTCGACTGAATTGTAGTTGATGTGGTGCTGAAAACAAATGTGTATGAACAAAACAAAACAGAAAAAAAGGATTTGAATGGAGCTAGTTATTAGCCGCCTCGAGTTTATGAAGTCTAATTATTCATAAAATTACTATTTAATAAAAGTCTAAGTCTGGTTGTAAAACAGCTTCTAAAACCTACATTGATGTGAGACATTTATTCAAAGGGAGTTTGTAATCAAACTCGTGCCATGTTTATCATGAGCTGCTGCTTATTGGCTTCAGAAAATAAAATAACAGTTCTGTTTTCCATTTCCACTGAATGACGGTCAGTTAATTGAAATGCGTTCTATTACTTGTTCAAAAACATTCGAGGAGTTACTTGTAGTTTTCTGTGGAACACCTGTTGGACTCTATGGATCCCTTTATACAAATGTAGATCTAGTAGCTCTGCTGGTTCTCCTCGGGTCACAGTGTAGCTGATGGAGTTCTGACATGAAGTAAAACATCTGCTTTGAAAACTTCTCTGTGAAAGCGATTGGAAATGTTTGATTTGCTTTTTTATCTGTTTATACAGTTCTTATCTTTATTTACTGGATTGTATTTATTCTGCTGCTTTCATTTGCTCCACGTGCTTATTTTTCCAAATTTGTCTATAGACATCTTTGATGAAGGGCTGTGTAACATGAAGAATCAGGGATAATCGAGTTAAACGCAGTGAGTCAATCTTCAGGTAAACGTGTCTGTTCTGTCTGAATGGAGTCATTTTGGAGACGTGGCTGAGTTTTCACAATAACTCTTTTGTAACAGCAGTTGGTTTCATAACTATCAGATGACCTCTGTGTTCTTTAACATTTTATTCAAAGACTAGCGCTGCTCCCACAAAGACGCAATATGAACAAGAGAATTATTTTGCGATATAAGCGATGGCTTGTAGTGATGCTGAGGGCGTCCATTTACAGCGGTTCTACAGTTCCATAGATAAACAGACACACTTTGGATCTTTTTTTTCAAACCTCGAACAGATCAAACTCACTAAGCATGTCAGGAAACTGCTACGCCATAAATGTAAGTTTAACGGATGATGCTGGAAAAGTGACAGGACTGACAGTGACACATTAACTAAATAAACTAAAAAAAATTTTAAAAAATCAATTTTCTGATGCTTCTTTATCCAGACGTGCCCAATTACACTCATCTACAAGTAAAATCCTTCCAGTATAAAAGTACCATATTTTTCAGAGTACAATTCACACTTTTTTCCCCCCATAGTTTGGCTGGTCCTGTGACTTATACTCTGGTGCAACTTTATATATATGTTTTTTTGTTTTGTTTTTTTTTTAAATGATGCAATTTATACTCTGGTGAGACTTATAGTCCAAAAAATACAGTAGTAATATGTCACCACGTTTGAGTTACTGATAAAGAAAAATTAAGTCAAAAATGCTGGTTGGCTGAAGTTTGCATACAAGATACAGTCTTGGGTCAAAATGTTTCAGAGCTACCAGATCTACTTCAAAACACTGTCTGCACATGACAATACATTCACCTTACAGGTTCTATCTGATCGAGCATTTATACATCTGTTGTACAAATGTGCATAAACAAACATATATGTGTAATAACACTATCACAAAAGTTGAAAATATCAGCTGACTAGCACTTCTGTCATGTGTTTCCCAATTAATCTTCTTAAAATAAGTAACATTGAGGACATTTAATCTCTGAAGCAGATGATTTCTAAAAAAAAAAGCCGACTGGTGTTACAGATCGATGCAGAAATGTCAAAAATTGATGTTCTGACTGTAATGTTATTTTAATAATACTGATGTGCAACTAAAAAGGCTGAACAGCGATGTACACACAAAACAAAAATATGGCAGAAAACCCAACCCACACACCGCCTACAACTCGGTTAAAAGCGAGTATATGGAAATATTTTGGTTTCTATGAAGTTGAGGGGAAAGGGGAATGGACAAAAGCTACAATATTTTCAGAGTGTGTTGAGTGCCACTAAATAATTTGGGAACAGGACGAACATGATTAAGTATGCTGATCTTTGCCCCCCAGTATGTTGCCTGGCACATGTACAGCCTTCCAGTTGATACATTTTTGTTGTCTGAATAAAAGATATTGAAAGCAAATTCATCCGCTTGTTTTCATTATGGATCATTAGAAATGCACTTAGTTTTAAAAATAGCACATACTTGTCATACAGTCGGAAAAATATTAATTTCGGGGTGTATCCATGATTGTTTAGAATCAGGTCGTAACCCTCTGATTTGGAATTGAACTGTCAGGAACCTAGTGATGTGCACGCCTGCCTGTAACCTTAGTTTGACCTTTGACTTTTTTTTTTTTTTTTATTAAAGAAGGAAATGGTTAAGACTGTGGTTTAAGGGAGAGATTCCAATCTGTTATTACAAAAGTTGTACAAGAACAGGGGTCTCAAACTCATGTAAGTTCAGGGGCCACATTCAGCCCAATATGATCTGAAGTGGGTTGGAACAGTAAAAAAAACAGTGAAAAAAGTAAAACTGCATTCTAATAATGTTGATATCTATACACTATCCTTTAAAAATGTGAATAACATGAACAACCTGAGATCTCTTAAGAAAAATATGTGCAATTTTAACATTATTACATCTTAGTTTATCATTTATGTTCATTACAGCATACAGATCACAGTGAATCTACAAATACACAACGCATTTAATGACAGGCAGAATATTGGTAAAAATTTATTTATTTTTCTGGTTATTCACATTTTTTGTGAAAGGATAGTTTTTAAATGTTCATCTTCATGTAATTTTACTTTTTTACACTAAAAGAGAAAAAATGTGTCATTATTTATATGTAATTATCATAGTATTTTCCTGGTCTGACCCACTTTAGATCATACTGGTCTGTACATTCTTGTATCTTCAGTGTCATTTTTGCATTTCACAAATTCATCCTGCGAGCCGGATTGGACCTTTTGGGGGGCCGGATTTGGACCCCAGGCCACAAGTGTGAGACCCCTGTACTTGAATGAGTATCGCAGACATCAGTGACTTGTCACATGCATCTGAACAGACAATCTGAGAAGCAGAGTGGGTTCAAACCTTGGATGTGGACTCCTTGAGTTCGTTGCTATTGTCCTGTGGGGATGAATGGAGATGACAGATGAGCTGGGAGGGGGTGGGGGGTTTGGGAGGAAGTTGTCAGACAGCAGTAGAGTCGGAAGAAGGGATTGGGGTGGGGGGTGGGGAGTCGGGGCTGGCCGGATCAACAGCATACTTCTCCCTCGACCTCTGACCTTCAAGGACTAAGGCTTTGAAAAGGTTATTACATAGAGGAGAGTTCATCGGCTCAGCATCTGGAATGTCAATACTTAAATAGAAAAACCCTGAGCATATATAAAATAACTACTGCTCTTATTACTACAGACATGTCTGGAATCAGGCAGCATAATATAAAATCAGCTGACATTTCAATACATCTAAAGTGCAAGTGCTGTGAATCATTTTGTGTGTGTGTGTGTGTGTATGTGTATGTGTGTGTGTGTGTGTGTATGTGTGTGTGTGTGTGTGTGCCTGTGTGTGTACGTAAGACAAATCATTCAATTTTTATGTGCTTGACTGCATCCCTATGTACGCTACATAACTGTTGCTGGCACTTACAGTTCAGGAATGGATAAGACACTGGGAGCCTATTTCTCTGGTGGAAGGGTAAAATAAAGACCTATCACAAGCTTCCAGTGGTTTGGGCAACACTCCGGGTGATTCAGGCTTCGCCCACACTTCCCCCTCATTCTCTTTCTCTCTCTCTTTGTAGGGGGCAGGCAAATTTTCCTCTGCATTTTGGATGATTGAAAACCGCAACACTCTTTCGCCGTTGATCTCAGCTGCTGGTGGCTCTGATTTTCCACTTGCTTGGAGGTAGCAGGACTGTCGATGCTGATGGCTGGTCGTTGTGGGGAATCGCACTCTGGGGACCGGCTGGGCACGTGTCGTGTAACATGAAGGCTGCATGCAGGTTGTTTCAACAAGCCAAGAGAGAAGGGGGACCGGTGACTCAGCTGCAGCAGGGCGGTTGGCTGGATATCCCTCTACCGGTGGCTGGATCCAGATCGGGGCACGTCGAAGAAAAGCAAAATACTCCAACTCTCTTGAAGCAGGATATCTTCACAGCTTGCAAAATCGGGAAAAAAATCTTGGGCACCATTTTAAGTAGCAAAATACTGCACTCCTTGCACTTTAAAAAAAAAAAAGTTGCTTTTGCTTTATTTTGCCACTGGGAAAGGCCAAAGCTCTTGACATGAAAAGCAATTACACTTCAGGGGGATTATTTTCCTCAAAAAAAAAAAAAGCAAAAATCCACAAGGAATATAGAAGTGTGTAAAAAAAAAAAATCTTCAAGGCACACTGACTGCTTTCATTAATATAAAAATAGAAATATTTCAATATGAAAATACTCAATATATACATTAATCTCTTGGCTAAGTCCTTGAGGATTTTTTCCTCATTCTGCAAAATATTGACTTTTGTCCATGGAATGCTTTCCAACTCCCATGGATAGGGTTGGGTTTCCAGATGCCTGCATGAACGACAACTCTCCTTGGTGATCCTCAGGGCTGCTGGAATGTGCAACGGCAGGGAACGCTCCGGCAGACAGAGAAGAAATGGGCACAGCCTTCCTCAAGCCATACTAACCTTAACAGACGACGAGTGGGACGGAGAAGAGTGGCTGTCGAGCTTTCGTCTTTTGTGATCTGTTGAGGAAAGCATAAAAAGAAATGGTTATTCAAGCTGCCTCCAGTGAGAAAACACTGAGGCAGAAATATTAACTCATGAAAAGTGAAGCACTTAGTATGTGAGGATATTTTCCTTTTATTTTCTTCTCTCATTGGCTGGCAAATCATACACTAACTATAGCTGACTAATTTAAAGGACTGATCTAGCCTTACTACATTAGTATCAGCACATTACTTTATATAAAAACTAGAGAGAAACAGATTGGTGCAGTGATGAAGGCAACTTTTTTCCAGCTCTGCCTTCTGGCGAAGGTGAAGCCATTTCTATCTTGCAGTGATCTGGAGAAAGTGATCCACGCTTTTATTAGTTCACGGCTTGACTATTGTAATGTACTGTACTACAGCCTCCCCCAGTCCTCACTCCATCACCTTCAATTAGTACAGAATGCAGCTGCGCGGTTCTTAACCAACTCCTCCAGATACAATCACATCACCCCCATCCTCTGTTCAATTCACTGGCTCCCAGGTTGCTTTTGCATTAATTTTTTTTAAAATTTTAATGTTTGTTTTTAAAGCCTTGAATGATCTCACTCCTCCTTATCTTACTGATAATTTAACAGTCCACCTCCACAGCAGAGTCCTCAGTACCTTGAATCAAATGGTCTTGGATGTTCCCTGGTCCTAAACCAGATGGTGGGGGTGATTGCTCTTTTGCAGTTGCCGCACCTAGACTGTGGAATTCACTGCCCCCCGACCTGCGAGTTCTCAATGACCTGTCATTATTTAAGTCCAGGTTAAAGACTCATATGTTTAGACTGGCTTTTAACCATTTGCACTGAGGCACTGTTAGGGTTTTAATCAGGTCATCTTTCATTTGTGTGTTCATTTTATTATTTTATACATTTGCATTCAACTGATTCTTATTGTGGGGCAAGAATCAGTTGAACAGTGCCTCAGTGCAGTGGTTAGCACTCGTGCCTCACAGCAAGTTTGCATGTTCTCCCTGTGTCTGTATGGGTTTCTTCCGGGTACTCCGGTTTCCTCCCACCATCCAAAGACATGCACTGATAAGTTAATTGGTTGCTCTAAATTGTCCATAGGTGTGAATGTGAGACTGATTATTTGCCTATATATATCAGCCCTGCAATGAACTGGCAAAATGTCCGGCTTTGCCCTTAAGTAGCTGTGATAGCCTCCAAGCGACCCCCGTGACCCTAGTGAGGATAAAGCGGGTTCAGAAAATGAATGAATGAATGATTCTTATTGTGTTTTTATTATGTATTTTAATTCTATCTTAATGAAAAGCACTTTGGTCTTCTTTTATGTTGTTGTGAAGTGCTATATAAATAAACTCTGATTGATTGATAAGAACTAGTACTAACCTATCAATTATATTCTCAGTAACTGCAATGTAAACACAAATATGGCCTGAAAAGACTGTTTTGTTTGGTTAGATATTTTACTTCAAGTCATATTACTGAAACACTACATCCTGTCACATATTATAGATTTTCAATCGTTTCAAAATGGTTTAATAAAAATTGTTCTAAAAAAAAAAAAGTGTGGAAAAAAATTATTTTCTTAAATCAAGCTATATATTGTTGTTATATTTACCTCCGCCAAGGAGGTTATGTTTTTGCCAGTGTTTGTCTGTCTTGTTTGTCTGTTAGCAACTTTATGTAAAAACTACTGAGGACATGATGGAAATGACACAAGGAACAATCGATTAGATTTTGGGAGTGATTTGACATTTTACTCCCGTCCAAAATGCTAATTCGGTTCGAATGGTCCTAGTTACAGTCTCTCCTCTCTCCTACGTATGGGTGTGGGCGGGGCTACCTAAGCTTCACTGAGCTGTGTGTGTGTGTGAGGTGGGGGGGCAGCTACCGGGCAGTGAGCTCAGCGCAGTCTGTTTGTGAGCAACTTTATTTTAAAATACATACAAATAAATGTAGTATTACTTTGGTGTGAGTCACAATATGGGGGGAACTATCATGCTTGACGGAGGTCTGTGCTCTCAGAGTGCTTTTCTAGTTGTGCTTTTTACTGTATTATCTGAACTCAGATGAGCAGAAAGCCTCCTTACCCCTCTCAGATTCAGCCGACTCTGATCTGGGAACTGGTAACTTGAGGGTCCCGGCTGCAGCGCTCCGGTCTCCTTTGTCCTTACTCTTGGACTCCTTGATGACGTCGCGCTCTCTGGACGGCTCCATGGGCTCCCCGTTGCCGGCCTTCACCTTGTCGTCTTTGCCGCCTTTCTCGTCGGACTTCACTTTCTCCCGGTCGGCCTTGGGCGTCTTCTCCTTACCCTCGCGTGCCGTCCGCTCCTCCTTCCCGGCTCTCTCATCTCTCTGCTTCTCCCGCCGGTTCTCCCCCTTTGTCTCAGGAGTGCTGCCTGGTGTCTTTTCTTTCTTGTCTTTTTTCTCCTTCCCGCTCTTCTCTTTATCGTCCCGCTCTTTTACAATTTTAGTGCTGTAATAAGGTAACAAATATGTTTTTTAATATTTTGTTAATTCCACCTGAACAAACCCATTACTGAACTTACAGTCCACATGCACTAGTTTGTGTTTTAAGTAGGTATGAATTTACCTATTACACATTTTACATTTAGCTGTTTTCACTTGTGAGAGACATTTCTCTGCCTACCTGTTGACAGCACCGTTGCCATTGCTGGTGGTCACTTTGGCCGCTGCACTGTTGGCTTTGTTTACTGGCTTTGTGGTCCCCTGAGTTTTGTCTTTGCCCCGATCTACGAGAAAACAAGCCAAGAACTGTGTGAGCATGCATTTATTAGGATTTATAGCGAGTGCGAATGTATACCAATTTATTAATTCTCAGATTAGTCAAACCTTGTGATAAACAGATGCTGTTGCAAACATCAAAGAGGTGTGCAAAAATTTCTTTGTAGTTTAACAAGAAAGATTTCTGTGAGAGAGTTAGAATTATATTGCCGATAGTTCCCTAAAAGACGTGCTACAATGAAACACTAACTCTAGAACAGAATGATTCAGCTTTGAGTGAACAAAAAACTTGATCCGAGTTTAAACAGTCAATACTGAATGGTGCCATTTCCATTTGGCTCCTCCATTATACACTAATTAAGAGGTTTTGAACGAAGCTGTCACTCACCACCATCCTCTGATGTCCCCTCATCTGTCTTGCTTGTGCTGGTGGTGGGTTTGCCTGTGCTGCCAGGGCCGTTCTGTTGATTGGCAGGTGTAGCACTGCGTGCTGGCTGTTCCTTGTGGTGAAACTCATTCTCAGGGACCATGTGCACCTTCTGGCTTTTCAACCGACCTGAATAACTGTAAGATGCATAAAGGGTTTACAAAAGGCAGAAACGCAAACTTCAAAACAACTTCTGAATGTCACACAGTGCAGCAGTATTAGCTTTTGAACTAAAAACAAGAAAAACTCGTGTTAGAGAGCGTTAATGAGCAAAGAATCTGTGTTAATTTTTACACATATATTATTTCTACAGACTGTCTACCCTGAACACATCCAGGTTAGGTGTTATCTAGCAAACATAAAATATCAGTAAGTACAACTATAAAGCATGATACAGCTCTAGTTTAGGCTCATTTCTATCTGACAAAGAACATTATACTTTTTATAGTCCCACAACTAACACCAAGACACTAAATTAGAAAAAAAAAAAGAAAAAAAGGCAACCCATCTACTTCTGCAGCACTGGTCATCTTCAAATATCAGTTAAAATCTTTAAAACTTATTAAATGATTCCTTACACTACAAGTCAAACATCTGGGACTCTGTCAGTACCTGCTTAGGAATTCTTTAACCGTCTAAGCCATATTAATAATATTATTAAAAAATATGTATTTGTCTACCAGGGCCCCAGAGATCATTCAAATGATTTACATGATCTCATCATTAGAGAAAGGGAAGACAACCACCCCTTTTATTGATCTGCTCAGAATTTAATGCGCTCCTCCTTGGCCCATGCCCTACCCCTATACCATATTTCATGAAACCCGAGTACTTCTTTTCTAATCCTACTGACAAAAAACTCAAAACCCAAACATGCTGTGATTCCATCACCACACAAAAATTCCATTCCAGTTATGTAATTCCAGCACATAATTCTATTAATATTCTAACATTTTAAAAGACAAAGTAAAAGAGTATGCTCCACAGAGAGCTGGACAGCACACAATGCTGTGTTACCCCATTGCTAAGGCATAGAGGTCTGGTCGCTTGTCCTTCTCCTCAAGGCAGATCTTGTGAACACGACACTCCAGTGCTTGGCCCAGGTTCAGGACCTTTGGGTAGCAGGGCAGGATCTTGGTGAGTACAATGAGGATGTTTCGTATGTGGGTGTAGTCTCCTGTCTCCAGGCAGTGAACTGAAGCCTAAAAACGAACAAGGTTACATCAATAAAGACACATCCATCTTGCAAAAATCATTTCAAAGATGAGAAACCAATAAAACGCAGCTTACTTTAGTCAGCATGTAGTGCCATTTGTGAACTACATGCCTAAAGTTCTCATAATCCAACTGATCGGCTTTGTTTCCTCCATCAAACCCCGTTGCTCTGAAGATGGTCAGGAAGCCAGGGTAATTACTGCATTCCTATCAGAAAATATTAAAAAGACATTAATTACAACCTCACTGTAGCTAACACAAGCTCAAACACAAACAAAAATGTTGAAAAACTTTAAGATGTAGAGAACATGCAGAACTGGTTACCTTTTCATAGACTGCACGATCACTATGCCAGCGAGTAACAGTCTCCAACATGCAGCAGAGGAAACGTCCATAGCGATGGGATTCATTCTCTGTGCAGCTGGCCACAGTGTAAATGATGGCAGAGAACACCTGCAGACCAACACAACACAAAAACATATTTTTAGATTACGAAGCATGACGTAATACAGCATGTCAGGCACTATTTCAAGGCTTTGATGCTAAACCAGCATTTCAGTCAACTTCTACCTTCTAAAACATCTTTAATTGTAAATATTCTTAATAGGACAAATTATTAAGTGCTCATATGTGGCTGGTGTGTGTGTGCACTTAAGTGGCTGCTTTTCTACACTTACAGTCATTCTCAAGTGTTTTAATGGAAATGTCTGTCACTTTTGTTCTGCTAAGTGGGATGAACATGCCGTTGTACGACCTCTTCATTAATCACAATTTTAATGTTAATTCTACTTCTGTACAGCACTTTGTAGCTATAAGAAGTTCCCTGTAAAAGTATAGTTGAATTAATTATAATCATTTGAAGTAAATGAGTGTCCTACCCTGTCGTAGCACAGCAGAGTGCAGAAATTGGGTGTTTTCTGCTGGTGTACCAGCTCAACAAAACGGGCACAGTATACGGCGTCGATGGAAGAAAAGATACAGCGAGGAAAAAGGCAGAGCTGCAGGAACTTTGTTATGGTCTCATTCTTTGTAGATTCTGTCAGGACATATTTAAAGTTGTATTAGAAACATAAACAGTAGAAACAGCTATCAATACAGCAATTACAACAAAGCCATATTCAGCCCATATCAAAATTTAAAACATTAAGGCTCTTCTTAGACTTGACCACAAATTCAAGTATGAGCTAATTTTCTCAATCTCTTATAAAATGCACACTCAAACAATGTTTGTTTATTTTTTAGCAAAGTTTAGTATATATTATTTATTTTCGTTTTCTTCACAAACTAAATTCTAAATATCTCTACATATTTACATCTTAGTTTCCTTCAAGATTAAACAGGGGTGTAACAAAATAATCAACTCACAAAATAATACAAAATACGATACAGAGCTCACGATAAGAAGTACTCATAATACAAAACAAAGATGAAAGAAAATCACCTGATGAAGATAACAAATTTGCTGAAAAATTATTTGACTGCAAAAGTTTGACAGTATGGGTGTTTTCTGTTCTACACATTATAAAGAAAGAATGAAAACAAATTTTAATTTACTAATCTCACTGGTTCTTTTGAAAAATTATTTCTTAAACATAAATGACAATGTCATGAAGCTCCTTCCACTGCCTACTGAGTTTTTCTTTGTGATGCTGTTGCAAATGATACATCATGCTTATTTTTCTTATCTACCATATGGATTGTCTTGTAAAAAGCATGTCATGATATTGTATCTGTGTTGAGTCTAAAGACGCTTCTGTGTATGCTGTCTATCACTGAGGGGCGGGGCTGCCCCACTGCCGCAGACTGTCCCATGCAGGGTGGACCGAATGGTACATGGTTTTCCCCGAGTACTGTTGCATCCCTGGTGTCCATTATTTTCTTCTGTTCCATTTTCACATCAAGTGAGAGTGCTGCTAGAGTAGGCCAGAGGGTCATAAATCATCAAGTCTCAGCACGCTGCCCCTTTGAGTTAGGGAAACTTTTTTTTTTAACTTGCTTTCTATGTCTTTGTATATGACTTGGTCATTTTTTTATTCCACGAAATTTTGAACCACAGAATTTTGTTACACCCCTATTAAGCATAGTTGAAAAGATGCATCAACACAGTTGTCAGGAACTGGAGGATACTTACTTGCCAACAACCAGTTATCTTTCTCCAGTTTGAGGCGATGCAGGACTCTTTGGACATGCTCCAGCTGCTTCTTCTCCTCTTCCTGCAGTTTTTCTTGCAGGGCAGTACAGCGCTCTTTCTCCTTCTTTTTCTTATTCAAGGGCTGTTTTGGGGAGAAATTATGCTAGTCAAACCATAAACAAATACCACAGTTACCTATAACTGGCATTTACTACAAAATTGAGTAGAAGTAATTTTGTGTGATGTCAACATAAGAGTTTTTGAATTTTTTGTAAATCCAACTAAAAAGACACTTCAGATGTGAATAATGCAAAAATACATGCGTACTCACTATCTCAGGGTTCTCCTCTATGCCCTTAATCTGGACTTTGAGCTTGTTGACCTCACGCTCATAGGCAGAATGTGGCACTGCCAGGTCGTACATGGTCAGGGACCAGAATGTGGCATAAAACTGTGGGCGTAGATCGTCCCAGACCCTGGCTGGATGGAGAGACACCACAGCCTCGTGCACTGGTGTCATAACCTGTTCACACGCTGCCACATACTTGTGTACCTTTTGCTGCTGCCTGTTCCCTTTTTCAGCTTTCTTCAGCTCATCATACTTGGACTGTAAGAAAAACATAATGAATATGGTTCAACTAGTTTTATGGGAATAGAGCTACTCACCTATCCTGAAAAGGTGAATATCATCAGGACAATGATCAGCCAAAGACTAAAATCTCTGCACTCACCAAAATTTGATGGGCGTACATCGGTCTAGACAGGAAAAAGGCAGCATCATGTGGAGTGTGAAACTGGTTACAGAGGATGTCAATGGAGGGAACCCGCTTGATATAGTCTTCTGTACTAAGATTGGAGGCCAGAAACCCACCAAACTGCACCAGTGTGTCGTGACACTGCAGAAGAGAAACAAAGGACAATTGAACACAGTCTTCAGCTTGATCACTAGGATGTAAAAGTTTATGTGGATTTAGAAGTTTACACATAAATTAACATATTAACAGATATGTACCTGATCATAGAGGTGACCAACAAGTTTTAGATGTTTCTCTCCCCCTTCTAGGAAAACTACACCATTTCTTTGCTGGGCCATGAGTAGACATAGCGGTAGGGCCAACTCATGGTCTAGCAGTGCATCCTTCAAACGCTGTGATGACTTCTTAGTGTTCCTGATTTGGCCAAAGTAGCCACCCTGTTGATAGAATCAAAATTATAACACAGACTGGTCAGAGCCATTATACAGAGGGGATGCTCAGGAAAACTGCATGATCAGTTTACTGGAGTCTTTACCTCGGCTTTGAGTTGCTCCCCTCCTGTCATGGCCTCTAACTGCTCTGAGGTCATTTCATCTGTGATCTCGATTCCAGCCATTTTCTGCACCACCTCTTTCAGGATCAACAGGTCAAAACTACAGGTCGGAGGAGATGTAGCAAAAAAAATGTATGCGACATCACAAAAGATAGCGGTGTCAACAGTCATGTTTTAACAATAAGAATTATGATCTTTAGGGATATTCATATGTATCAGTATTAATGAGTAATATTATGTTGGTAAGTAAAATGGCATTTTACTAAAAGGCAATGACCAATATTTAACACTCATTAAAAGGCTGAATTAAATGTTGATTCATGAATTTGTATCATTGAAATTGTGCTCATTAAATCATAGTGTGATAATATGAAGATTTCTGTGCACAAAAGGGAAACAAAAACAAAATCCAACAGAAAATCACAATGGCCAAACTTGACTTTTTCTTTGCTCTGTAACTTTAAGAACTTCCAGACAAAAACCATGAATCCAGAAATTTACATTCAATACTCAAGAGTTGTCGTCAGAATACTTTTAAGAATATATCATCATTGGTTGTTCCTACATCACAAGGCTGCAATGTATTCAATCCATTATTTATAAATTCTTCTTCATTAATATTTTAGAAAGTATAGGCAAACAATATCTGTATTATATGAGACTCTGAGACATACAGGTTATAACATAAGGTGGGGTCACTCTTGCTTGAAGGATGTAATATAATCAGTTCCAGTTGGAATTAAGACTGCTTCCCGTCCTGTGGAATTTTTTGGGAGCAACTCACCTCTTTCCTGCTTTGAGCTGATTGGTGACATATTGAAGTAGGCCGGCCAACTCAATCGGATATTTCCTGAACACAGCTCCACAAAGACTTGCGAGACCTTGGTTTAAAAAGAGCAACAGATGCATGCTGGCAACTCCTGAAAACCTCATTCATTTTCTCTACAAACAAATGTGACTACAACACAGAAACAGGCAGCTTAAATATTAAAATACATACTCTGAAGCCATGAGGAAATGGTGGTGTCATCGTGCTTCATCTTTTCCTTCTCAGGATTTGCCAGAGCCTCTATGATACAATCTGAAGACAAGGTTAAGCGTAACAACCTATCAACAACTGGAAAAGAAGCTCTTTCAACACACATCCCAGAATCTGAAATGTCATGCAAGGCACACAACTTTAAATGTGGTGAAACATGCATAAAGGAGAGCAGTGTGAGTAGGATACAGGCCAAGACATCGTAGTTGAGGGATGTGAGGTATTTCAAAGAGTCCACCACTGGAACGATGAGGTTGTCGTACCACTGGATCTGAGACAGCATCTGATAAATAAAAGGTTATCTAATCAGTGTGCAACATAAACAGCGTCACCACGAATGTAACTGAAAAATGAAACAAAGAGGAGTAGAACCTTATTTTCTTTGATTATTTAACACAATACAAAATTCTGAAATAATTCAATAGAATTTACTTACATAATCAAAAAGAATGGTGGGATTGCTATGGCTCAGCTTCCCAATCTGCCTTCCGGATTGTTTCACATTCTCTTTGGTCAACCGCCTGGGAGGACCAAAGACAGTCACTTAGGTAAGTCTCACAGAAACTGAAAAACACTTCTTACAAAATATGAAGAAAAAAAGGTAGGTTCACTTATTTCTGCACTGGCACAACTAGTCTTTCAGTAATGTGAAGAGTAGCATTTTATTCAATAAAATGGCGTGTTATGCTAACTATTTAGGCCAATGTAATCAGATGAATTTATTATGATATCAGAGACTCTAAATATTAACTTATTTTATTTAGGTATCATTCACTGAGGTTCAATAAGAGCACCAAGAGCTTTAAAACCAAAGACTAAAGGTACAGCCTGAAATAACTTACTTCATTATGTATCTGGCCCTTTCCACAGTCTGAGCTTTGACTTTGACCAAAAGTGGATGGCTTGAATATGTCTCATTCTTCCACTGTCCATATAACCGGTACCTGAGGGGGGAAAAAAAGGGGGAGAATTAAAAAAGATTTGGCTATAAAATACTGACAAACACCAGCATAATTATAATGTATGCAACTTCTCAGTATGAGTGTCAAGTAATTATCATATTCACATTCACAGCTTGTAATTCAAAGCTTCCTATGGATGAGGCAAGTATCATCTACATTTTACGTTTAAAAAAAAATGCTAAAATTAAGACATTAAGACAATGAGAGTGAGCTCAATTTTACTTTGTATGATTTTAACTCTAGTTGAATTAAGTTTCCCATAATGGAAGACAAAACTTGGAAATCACATAAAGTAATTTGTTGTCTACCGAGCAGCTTTAACATTTGGGGTGACTGTAGCTCAGGAAGTAGAGCGGGTTTGATTCCCGCTCTGTCTTAGTCATGTGCCATTGTGTCCTTTGGACAGATGTTGAGCAAGTCACCCAAGTTGCTTCCAGTGTCACCCACACCGGTGTATGAATGCATATGAATGTTTGGTGGTGGTCAGAGGGGCTGTTTGATATGGAATGGCAGTCACTCTTCTGTCAGGCTGCCCCAGGGCAGCTGTGGCTGCAGATATAGTTTATCACCACCAGAGTGTGAATGTGAGAGCGAATAAATAATGGATCAATAATGTAAAGCGCTTTGAGTACCTTGAAAATCACTATAGAAACTTAATCCATTATTATTATTATTTAACATGCATTTGAAATTTATTATGATGAGAAATGCACAGATGAGAGCAATGTAAACTTAAGTTTTATCATTAGCAACACTTTCAGCTCTCAATAAAATGTCCTCTAACAGTAACTACGCAGTTCAGTATAGTTGATAAGATGAAAAACCTACAAGGTACTACAATCCTCAGCATCCAAGTAAATATTTACAAACACATGCTGAAAACCAACAGTCTGAAGCATCATTGTTCATCAGGAGTGCCTATAAATCTTATGGAGGACTGCCTACAGAACTGCAATGCAAGTTATTAATCACACAGTGGTGTGTCGGAGATGCCTGTGTGAGTGTATGCATCTCACCTGTGCTGGTAGGGAAAGAGTTTGAAGAGACCCCACAGTTCTTCAGACATACAAGCATTGCACTCCATCAGAGAGAGAGATGGGAGAAGCACTTGGTCTGCAATGCTCAGGAAGCAACTCAGCAGTGTATCCTGTAATTAACAAACAAGCAACCAGGCAATCAATCAAAATTAATGACATCCCAACTAGTCACATACAGATAAATATACACTGGCAGGTCAATTCATGCAACTAAGGCAAAAAAAAATTCCATTTACTCTTACATATTAATCTACAGCACTGTTGCACGGGCCAAGATGTTTGTTTTATTTTTAAACCTTACCATTTTGTCTTTGACATCAGGTCTGCCATCACTTTGGTACTACAAAGTAAACCAAAAACCATTAGTGTGAATCAAAATGAAATGTACTGTAGGTTGTAGTATTATACTTTAGTTTCTATTCTGTACCTCTTTCATAAAACCCTTGCCCAGACGCACTACTTTGGCAAAAAGAACAGGATCATGAGAAAGGTGAGGGCCCAAGTAGCAGAGCATACTGAATACATCCCTTCGTAGGTCCTCAAAACTCTCTGCAGGTCGCGGGGCTCGTTTGTTCCTCAGTGGTTGCATCACACAGCCCCTCGCCCCTTTGGGGACACCAGCCCTAGCAAGAGACAAATATGTCAGAAAAGTATCTGCTAGTTTTCTTTGAAAATTTAGTGTTTACTTGATGTACTCACTATGCACAGTGAGCAGTAAATGTCACATGAAATAAAATAATAAAATAAAATCCACACCTTCTGTAGAGAGGCTCCACAGTCAGGTGAACGAGCTGGCATAGGGCCAAAGCTATGGCCTTATGAGAAGTAGCATAGAAGGAAGGCATCTGGTCCATAATACTCTGGGCATGGTGCCAGTCTCCAATCCTTAGGAGTGCTTCTAACAGGCCAAGCTTCTGGTTGTCAGGTGGCTGTGGACACACAAAAAATCAGCAACTCAGTGTGCATATATTTTATTATGTGATCACTAACAATCAATTACGTGATGGACACAGGGTAGTGGCAAAAACAGATCTGCATTTGTTTAGTCTGCTAAGCCACTGCTGACATGGCTGCAAATAAACAAAACCAAAAAACAAATAAAATAATACATTACTCAGTGTAAAGGTAAATACTTAAAACAGTCTATACAGAAACAAATTCTACATTCGTTTTTGTGTCTTTTTCCTGCAATGACTAATTAATACAGCCCGAAAATCCCTAATACCATTAGTGAGTTTCACATCACAACCTGATATGCAGTTACTCAGAAGCAATAATCCAAGAGAAAGGGTTTTTAGATACCTTGTCATTCTTCTCTTCATCTTTATCCTTCTCCTTTTCCTTGTCTTCACTTTTCTCTGAAGGAACCACAACCATCACCAGCTTACGAGCAATCTGCTTGGCCTCTGAGATGTCTCGTTTGTGTTCCTCTGCAATGGAGCCATCTAGTGGCATAAGCTGAAACAATAAAGAAGAAACAATAGGGCCAAGTCTTCAGTCTGGGTACAAATTGTTCTACAGGGTCTACACATTTCATGTTCTGCGAAATAAATGTATGGATTGCATCCAAAGCAACTAACATATTGAATAAAAGTGACAGAACAAACACATCTCAGAATTATTAAAGATGTGCAGCAGAAATCTGACAGATTTGTGCAAAGACCATACATGCACATGCTTAATCTCTGATAACATGTTATTTGCCGTTCATTCTCCTTACATGTACGTAGAGATCTTCCAGCTCTATCAGGTTATGGTGAAGTAGAGCAGCAGCGATGTGGTAAAGTGACTTGGGTGTTTCCTCATTGGGCTCCTGGAGACGGATAAAATGTGACAGATTAAATATATTTCTTCCTACAATTCAAGCGAAGTCACAACACTTAAAAGCCTCTTACAAATGCTAGAATTTACAAGAAGTACGCAAATAGTAATTACATATTTTTACTATTGTGCTTTGCTTTACTTCATATTCTCACCTGGTAAAATTTGAATTTAAAGCCCAGGATGTGGCAAAGGGTGAGTGGCTCACACATGTACGACTTAATGAGAGACAGGAAGAACTCATCTTGGTCAGATCGGCCCTCATAGACTTCAAGAATTATGTCCAAAACTCGATTAGGGTCCAAGTTGAAGCATCCTGTAGGCAAGAGAAATGACAAACGAAGCCTACTTTAGAAGAAGGTTAACTGGACTTCACTTTCTTGACATCTAAACATATTGGAAAACTGAGTTTTTATCTATATGGGCAGTTTGTAGCTACAACCCTAAGAAGCACTGAATAAAACCTTGATGAGCTACTGAAGCTATACTGTCACCTGTTCTGAATCTCAACAGGGGTAAGACTCAGCAGCCCCTGATCTCAGGAATTGCTACGTACATGACAAAGCATAAAGCTGAAGCAGGACACCATCAATTTTGAATCTACAAAGCCAAAACAAACAAACAAAAAAAAAGCACAACTGTGCAAAGTCTCAGCATTTAAAAGAGGTAAACCATCCAGCTTGATACACTGTTAGATAGGCATGTGTGCACTGTTTGTATCTGTGGTATTATCACCATCTGAAAAGTAAATGCAATTACAAAGTACAGTGCAGCTTTCATCTGGTCGAGGTGATTTTTTTATTTTTTATTTTTTTAAACATTTTTGCTATTTCTTCCTTTGAAATACAGCACCATTTCCATTTGTATTTTCAGACACTAAAATATATGTCCAGCTACCAACAAATGCCTTAAAAGTCAGTAGTTACAGGCAGAATACAGAAGTTTGTTGCTATGGAAACCAAAAATCCTTTCATCTAGTGGTCTTGGTCTAAATAGGGAGGTTTTGGGATTGCTACAGACCAGTGCATTGCAACTTTCAACTTGTTTTGTGATGATTTGGCTACAGCACTGCTTTGTCTACATTTCCATGACAGTTCCACTGGACTTTTTAGTGTTTTCACTCATGGGACAGTTTCAATCATACCCGCAAACTCAGAGGGGCTGAAAAGGGTGACAAACAAAATTGCCACCTGGGGACTGCCTCAGTAACCTCCCCACCCCAGTTATTTTTATTATTTTTTTTATTTTAATGCAGAAATTCAGCATCCTGGTTTACACTGAAAAGAAAAACAAAAGAAAATACAACATTATATATTTTTTTTATCCCCATTAACTATGTAGTTTTGAATATCCAAATAAAGTAAAATTTACTACATAAATTCTAAATAAACAGGATTGTCGAGAAAACCTTCAATGAAGCTTGAAGGTGTTTTATAAACAGATGTATAATTGTTTTTATTTTTTTTATATATATATATGTATCAGAATTATTGTAATGGGGTATAGTTACCACTGGGGGTAAATTGAGTAAAGCTTGAATGTAAATTCATCATGTAATAGTAATAGAGCTCCTCAATTGCAGTAATGCGAATACTAGTATGAGGCAACTCATCTCAAGCTGATCACAAACAAATCCGTCTTATATCATGTATATTAGAATTTGCAATTAACAATTACAGACTGTGTAACTGTCAGAGTACCACAGCATGCAAACTAATAATCATTCATTCATTCACTTCGATTTGACAAAAACAATGTCACCCAGATAAATAAACACACACATATATAATACCAATATGCAGGGCTTAAAGTGATAAATAATCCTGAGCCTGAAATTATTTTGCTTCTGGGGTGAGGGGGCCGACTAAGCAAACTGCTAAGACATTCAGATATGTGCCATTACAAATTCAGACTGGCTTGTGGCTTCGTCAACATTCGTGCTGGTCACATGTCATATGTCTTTATAAATCCATACATGCTGATTTGGCAGTTTTGATTAAGCATCTTCTGCTAATTTTTTGTACTGATTTACAAGTGGCTGTGATATGGTGAATGACAGGTCGTGTTCCACAATAAACATCCATGTTTTAACATCATCAACCTGGTTAGTCATTGATGTGGGTATCTCCCTGAAAAACGACTTGTGGGTTTCAGAGTAGGGACAGCAACTCTACGGCTGAGATTTGTCTTGTGATGAGACTGCACTTTTTTTCCTCCTTGTGGTGTACATTAATTTTTGCAAGCACATGGTGCAGAAACAAGCATCATCAGGCGCAGTACAGGCTGTCTGCTAATAGCATGTATGGATGGGGTCAAATTATTGTACATTATGGGATTTTTGGAATTATTGATCGTATGGCGTACAAAGGTGAAATTATCGTACAAATACTATTATTATGGTACAACTGGCAACCCTATACTTAACTGGCATGGACTCAACTGCAGCTCCGAATGTCTTTCTATGACCTGCCCCTAACTCTACTTCCAATTGGCTAGTGATATATTTTGGTTGAGAAAAAAAAAAAACAAACGCTCCCCTCACTCCACTGGTAGGCGAATCCTAACTTTTTTCCCCTAGCCAAATGCTGCACATGTGTGCTGCCTCTGTAAGTCTAATTGGCAATGACTCTCATCAGTATCAGTGGCATCCCCCCCCCCCACCAGAAAACAAACAAACAAAAAAAAAAAAACAATTGCGAATTTAGACGATTCATATTGATAGCCAAAGTTCAAAACAGCAAATCTCACCAAATGGCTGGTATTTTGCAGGTATGTTCAATTCTTAACCATTACTGGTCATATGCAAAACATACAGAAAACTAAACACTGGGTTCATGCAGAACAAGACTTATCTTGTGTAATACCTATGAGGGACTTGATGCTCTCCAGGACAATGTGGCTTGTGATGTTGCCCGAGAGGTCTTGGCCCAGCTCAGTGATTAATTTGGCATAGCCTTCATTCTCCTCCCTTAGCAAGTTAAACTTCTGTTGCTTGTAGCTGAGAAGAAGTAAAATACACAAACAGTGAGTATGCAATGGTAACAAATATAATTTCTCTCAGTAACTAGTAAAAAGAACTGGAATTCTCTAACTCAACTTAAATACAGAGTGAAGAGTAGAGTGGTTTTGGGTATGTTTAAAGCATCTTTCGTGGAAAAAAGTGGAAAAACAGTTGTCAAGTACCTTTAAACTGTACACATTACTTACAATAGTTTAGTCTTTATTTTTACAATCTTT
>JAPTGZ010000007.1:17288904-17307661 GCA_029814645.1 Fowleria isostigma | reverse complement strand
ATTCTCTAACTCAACTTAAATACAGAGTGAAGAGTAGAGTGGTTTTGGGTATGTTTAAAGCATCTTTCGTGGAAAAACAGTTGTCAAGTACCTTTAAACTGTACACATTACTTACAATAGTTTAGTCTTTATTTTTACAATCTTTTGATTGAACTGATGGGCTTGTTTTATGAGTCCCAGAGATTCAAGGGTTTCTGGATCCAGTCTCTCTTTCAGGATGGCTTCTGGAACAAAAAGCTGATAAAAACGGCAATCTTTAGTAATAAATTATGGCCCTGGTCAGTGGAAGTTTATGACACAATCAGAGAATGACCTACATCTAATCCAAATAAAAAAACATCTTCTGTAGTTTTTACATTACTGTTGGCAAACTAAGTGTGTCTGAGTTCATATACGCTCTAATTACTAAATATATCATTGAATACTAGGGATGGGACCAAAACCTGGTGCTAAACAAGCCTTGGGGCTAAATTACATCAGATAACAGTATCGACAAGCTCTGATGTTACTGGTTTTACAAAAAGAACAAGGCAAATAAGTCTCATTCAAACTGTAATCTTAACCCAAACACAGAAATGACAAGAAAACCCTTAAAGTGATGGATAGATAAGCAGTGTCGATAAAATAGTATCAATAAAATGTTGATGGTACCCATCCTGACGAATTACAAACTCCAGATGCACTAAAGACATTTATTTTTCAGCCAAAGGCAGGTGGCTTGAGGAAGGCTCTCAATGATTTTTACACCTGTTTTTGCCCCTATACAAAGATGTTAGAAAACTATTGTAGCGTCCAATATGATTTATGTCAGGATTTTGAAGAATAATTCTTACCAAACATGCTCCTACTAAATTTGTGTAATGATCACGTTTGTTTTTTTCTTCCAGTGCACCAGTCTCTAAGTCTGTGAAAAAGAAAAACATCATTAATGTCGGTAAAAATGTCTAATATACTAATACTACCTTGTGTCATAACTTAATCTTCAAAATTAAAAACCAAATTTACCTAGGATACTGAACACATCTGCTAAAATTGATGGCATATCATCTCGGAATTCCTGAAATGAAAAAGAAAAGTGAGAGGCTGCAAAAAATATTTGTTGGGTCAACTTTATATACTTCTTGGTCATTGGTCTCAGTTCAACTGGACAGGTTTAGCTCTTAGAGGTAGAGCTAAATCCGTCCAGTTGAAGCGAGAACAACTATCAAGAATGATGATCTGACAAATGAGAACCCATACAGACATCAACTTTATTTAGTAAAATCTAGCAGGCAAACAATGCAAGTAAAAAAAACATTTTTACCATCATGTCCCTGAGGACATCTGTAACAAGACTCGACTTGAGATTCCCCTGCACAACTTGCCAGCAGAGTTCATATAAGGCAGTCTGTATCTCTGCAGATGGAAACAGAAATGGCAAAGATTTGTTACGTTGACAGAAGCACAAAAATATGCTAATAGGCCAATATTACCTTAACAAAGCTAAACACTTAATTAACTTTCTTTTGATCCTCATAATTATGTATAATCCAAAATTTCAATTCATTAGCCAAGCATTCAGCCTGCATCTAAATTAAATTACCCGGAAGTTATTGTGACATTCAGGATCCTGTTACAATGACACCAGGAGGGTATGCACTAAAATAAACAGTTTAAAAAAAAAAAAAAAAGACACTTCTTGACTGGAGGTATGAAAATGTTCTGCGAAGTTAATTGGCTTTTTTGAGAACATTTCCAAACAAACCTTGCCATTTTTCAAGGTCATTCAATGGCATGTACTGCTGTGTTCCCTTTAGCTCAGAAGTCAGAGTTGGCAATGACATCAAACCTGAACTGACTACATTCTAGTGCAAAGTCTGAAACGCAAAAGTAAAACCAGTCACAGCCAGGTTTGCTACTTTTAGCAATACCACTTCAAAACACTTTATACTGCATTATGTGGATACAAACATGGCAGCGTCAAGTGCATGAGTAGAGGTTGGATATGATAATTTTAATAGGACACAAAAACGACAAATGTGCCAATTAATAATGTATTATTACTACAGTTTCCACTACCATTAATGCTCAGAGCAGCCATCTTTGAATTCTAAAATCAGGAATTTTGACTTCATCTTCAAGTGAAATGCATCACATCGATGGCACGTTTGTCAAATTTATCAAATCAAAACATTTAGAATTTATGTAACCCATTATCACAAATTTGCCTCAAAAGACTACATACTGTGAACAAATTAATTTTTTATACTTTGTTTTTAAATCATACTACCAAAGACACAAAACAGGCTAAAAAATTACTATGTACATCTTTTTAAAATCCCAGGTTTAAATGTCAATTAACTAGGAAGGATTTGAGTTTTCTGACACACTCGACCAAAAAAACCAAGAGAGAAATATGCATTAGATCTACCTCTAATTTCACCATGATCTGTTTTCTCTGTAAGTTCTTTGCAGAGTTGTACACTGTGGAAAAAAAAGAACATTTTTGGTTAGTCAGATGATCCACAACCTGCTGCAGCAACAGTATCTATCATATTTACACATTAACTACTGACTTGTGGCTGTCTATAACTTATCTAATATGGTAAAATAGAAAGATTTGGGATCCCTCTGACTCGGCTAATAATGCAGTAATTAATCAATCGCTTCAAACATTCATGGAAATTTAAAATATACTGAACTGCCAATGCAAATGCAGTTGGAATTTGCATCCATCAAGAATACAGTGTTCAGTATAAATGAGTACACTCCCTTTGAAATGAAAGATTTCAATCAATATGAACAAAGGTACAGTTTCAAAAAATTTGGATAAAACTGAGTTTTACAGAAAATTTCCTTAACTGGAAAGATGATATTTTGTATAGTGCCTTGAAGAAAATGATTTGTGACAAATCTGTTGGGATGTACTCATTTATGCTGAGCACTGTTCCTTTGTAGATTACTTGCAGAAAAATAAAACCAAGATGTACAAAGTCATTTAGGGGCAGGCTGATGAGGCACACTGACAGGCAGTTTAGACGAGGTGAATTTACACCATCACCTTTGACATCATTGATATTCACATAAAGCTTTTGACAGGCCATTCAGACAATAGCACCGCATTAATTTAACTTTCAGATCTAATTGTAGTCAATCCTACTGTTTAACATGCCAAAGTGATTTATGTTAGAGGCAGACACATTCTCAAACTTAGGTAGTTTCAGAAGTAATGACTTGATGATTACACAGAAATGGTGTATTTGATTCAACTTGATGCAGTCTTGTCCACTCTGATAGTGGACTAGACTGCATCTCTGACTCATGTTCATACAGGGTCTCCAACTTGTGCTCTCTATTAAGGATTTTGGTGTGTAATTAGATATAATCAGCCGTACTGCACAAAGGCATATATCTTTATGACTTCATGTAGGTGCTGAAGCTTGGCTTTCAGCATCCTTTCTTATCTGAGGAGCACCTGAACAACTGGATGTGACAGGTAAAGTTCACAATCCACATAAAGGATCTGTGAGGGATGTATGGATGGCAAGGATATGTACTATATTCAAGCGTGGACTGGCTTGTCAGAAAACCCAATTAGTGGAAAGTTTATTTTTTGTGATTATCGATTAATAAATGACGTGAGTTTATGCTAAATGGAGTAAATACAACATTTATTCAGATAGTATAGTTTAGTAAGCATTTAACTACATTGTGTATATAGCTATGACAGCAACGTTAGTTAATGTCGCGTAATAAGCTAATCTACGGGGAACAATTTTGAGTTAACACTGCCTTCCTATCCAACGTTAAGGTACTATTACCGTCAATTAGCAGTGTCGTTAATGTTAGCAGTGGACGTTCAATGTCCTTATTGTCGACTTCATTTAAAACGGTCAGGAAAATATTTTTCCAACAACTCACTAATTTTACAATATCGTCACTTGACAATATAGGATTCACATTCAGACAATCGCCTGCACTGCTAACGCAGCTAACAAAATTAATGCAAAGATTCGCTACTTCCCTCCACTTGATGCTAATGAAACCGTTACACCGACGTTAACTGACTTTTTCAACCCACACACTAGTCAGTTTTTAACGCTGGCCAATTAAGATCCCTTTCGTGTTTTTTTTCAGATGTCTATAACTCAAAATCGGCCCAAAATCAGCAGTCGGTTAGTGCGCTAAACGAAGGCTAAGTAGTTAGCTCCGTTAGCCCCCGTGTTTACAAATTCATAAGTAGCCTAGCAGTGTAGGCTAGCTGGAACTTGCTAGCATGCAGGGAACGTTACCTAGTTCATTTCAAGTCATGCTGTCACTACAAACCTGAAATAATGTGGGGTTAAACAATAAATAGGCTATGTATTCAATTATTCATATTTTATTGTGAAATTGCGCAGTTAACTGCACTTAGAAGGACACTTTGCTCAACTGTTTTTAAGCTAACCTTACCGTTCCTGTTAGCCCTAGCAACACGCTTAGAAGGCTGGCCTCGGATTGAAATGTAATTACATTTATCTTGCCGGTCATTTGCTTTTTATTACCTTCAATTTCAAACATTGCATTTTAGCTTATTTATACTCACAACTCGTGTTTTCCTGATTTTTCCCAGTTTTTGATCCATTCACCAGAGAGGATAAGTGTCGCCATCTTCCATCCACACAGACCGGATGTGTAGATCATCATGGCACACACAGGGTCAAATGTGTGCTAGTGCAGCTGCTGCCGCTAGCTCTGCTCTCAGCATCTCACAAAGGCTTTGTTAATACCATTACATGTAGTCGTTCAACTAAATGGCAAAAATGCATTACTTAGCAAAGTATTTCATTATTTTATAAACTTAATTAACTCTACTCAAAAACAGTAGTTTTAGATTAGTATGTCAGAATGTGATTTTAACCAATTGTACTGTGGAATAGTATGGTTAGAAAGTCTATTCGATGTGTCAGAAAAATAGTGATTTAGCCTTTAATTATCTGTATTAGTTTATATTACTGTTTGCTCTTCCTGTACTTTAATTTACAGTAGTTTCTGGGCTGTCAACACATCAGTCGTCTCTAGGCAACGACATAACTCAGCCATGTAAGTGTAAACAAACCTAAATATCCAGTACCTTACAAGACCATCAGCCAAGATGGACACAACCACCAAGACCTCCTGCATACTTTCAGTCCTGCATTAACCAACATCTAGATAAGAACCCAGGATCATCTGGAACCTAATGTGTCCGTCTTGAGTCCAACTCAGACTGGACTGCTTGTTTCTGTTAACTCTCCTTGAATAAACCTCTTCAGTTACCACTACCTGACCCGAACTACCATTACAGACTGCCCACACTCTTTGTCCATTGTGAATACATGACATAAGCATTGGCTCTGGTTTTAGACCACAAATGGGAAGAATTTGTGCCTTTACATTTCTAATTATACATTAGTTATGAGGTGAGAACAAATCTGCAACTTTTAAACGACATAAACATACTTTGATGGATAATCAATTCTAAACACTAGTTTTGTACATTTATGTGGTGTCATTCATTAAGTATGAATGTATGTTCATAGAAACATCACACAGTTTTGTCAAGGGTTTATTCTGTTCATGTTACATCTCCTAACATAAATACGAATCATAAAGGATGCAATGGGCACTTTGTAAATAGAATAAAACACAAATTTAATATACACAATTATTTAAATATGTGTAAACAAACAGATGAATGCACATTTTGAGCAGTTCAATGTAAAACAGAAAAGATCCCATATTAAATGATTAATGTACATTTACAGGCCAGTCTAAGATGCCTACCATGAATAGTTAGTATGTGCTGTTTATAATAAACCTCTAAGACCACATGGTCTGTTTCTCCAGTTTATAGCTTGATTCTGAGGAAATAATGGTTTTTGTGTCTTAACAACTACATATTTTCCCATAAAGTCAGTATCTGCTGACCAGCCCAAATACATACTTGTAAAGAAACAGTCCATTAAAAGACAAATAAATGTACTGTATGTATACTTGTAAATTAGTAGGTTAACTTCAAATAGTTACATTCTAGTCCTTAAACTGCTTTCTAAAATTTCAGGCAATCAAAATCAGCAAATATAAAAAGAGCACCGATTCACAATATATTACACATTTGAATCTGTATAATATACACTTGTGATACTATAATAGCTGACTAAATAACCCTAAAATTTTTGTCATTTAGAATATTTATGTAACTCTTATACACTTGACAGTGATACACCAAAAAATTTAAATATTTTTTAAAACAAAAGCCAAACAAACAAAACAAAACCCCACATCAAACAAAAATGCAAACAACTTTCTCAACCCTTTTTCAAATTCATTCTTTTAAAGATTGCACTACTGCATGTTTATGTTATTTGACAGTATTAGATAATATACAATGGACAAAAATAGTCAAGATATTGGATAAAGCAAGTGATTAAGGTCAAGCCATGTATGACATTATGAGTGCTGTGAATATTAAAATGATGGAAAATGTTGTCGTCCGTCCATAGTCATGTATGACTTTTCACCTATTAGTACAAGAGAGATGAAAAGAAAATACAAACAGCTGGGCATATTCATAATAGCATACATAATCTGTCCATTAAAAAGGATTATTTCAGCATATGAGAAATAACATGATTAGAAACCATTATTTTACATTTGATTGTCATTACAAAATATCTAAAAATCAAAGTTATCTATAAGGTATAAAAGCAGAACACGGAAATTTCTAAAAAATACCATCACAGAGAAATCTGAGAATGCTGTATATCATCTGTGGCAAGGCCTTTAAACAGTATCAGATGCCTGTTCACATTTTACTTTACTGAGTACATGTACATGTTTTGATATATGGCTACATGCCATGCCAAAATCTACAATTCATAAGTACAGCAAGTGGACACAATATCATCGACATCTTTACAGTTTAATGCAATTTATTTTAATGGCCCTGAAACAAATGCTGCAGTTACAAACTTTGTGATCAGTTTCTGTTCACACTGTGTCATAGAGTTGATTTGAGCCTGTAATTAAAAATAAAATTAATAGTACCACTGTGCTGAATAAGCACCTCTGCGACATAATTACAGTGTTCAACAACAACTGAATGCTGTAAGAACTGCAAACAAAGAATTGTTTTTGGCTATTATATAATCACTTCACTATTGGTCATGAAGTTGTGTTCACTTTTCCTGTATATTGGCCACTATGTATTTACATCAGACAATTTTTGTCTAAAAAAATTAAAGGTATATATTAATCATTTGAATTTTAGTCTGTTATTGTCTCCTCATTATGCACCTGTCACATAATGAAGAGTACATTACTGTACTGGCACTTTTATTGAACAAAGCATCATAACATCTTGCGCTGGCAAAAGCGGGTCCAGAGTTAAGAAAGCCAACACGGCTGAGATGTTGTTTTTAGGGCAACTGAACAATAACAGAAACATTTCTCTTGCAGTGTGACAAAAGTCAGGTGTGTGAAAATATCAGATTCAAATTCAAATTGTCCCTCTAAATGTGACAAAGTGTTGTGGAGGCAAACATTGGTGTCTCACAAACCATGTTCAGTAGTCCGTTTCTCTCCATTCAGAGTTTACAAAACATCCATCCATCACATCCTCCAAGGATTTTAATGTACAATGTTCTCAATGGGTCTACACTGTTTTAGAACATTGAAACATTGAGAACCTGAGGACAGAAAAACAAGAACATGTTAATACAAGCAGTATATCCACACTGTTCATGCACTGGCCAACAAATAATGCAGGATGAAACTGGAATAAACTGGTATGTCAGTTCCATCTATGCTGGGTGGCCTGTTAAATATATGGGTAAACTTTTATTTTGCTTTGTGGCAGCAGGGTTTCCCCTGTTTTTATTGAACGTGCTGTAAATCCAGGCTGACTTCAACTTTCATTGTCTATGACAGAGTTTCCAAAAGGAGGTAATAACACTGCCTACCAAATTAAATGGTCACATTTGAAAAAAAGATACCAATAAGACAATGATGTTTCACAAAGAGAAAATTACCTACCGAATCATCCATAATAGAAGATGGATCAAAGTAGTCTGGCTTTAATTCTGTTCGTTCTCTTCGATTCTTTGATGCCGGCTGGAAAAAATAATAATAAAGTGTTAAACATGCATGAAATTGTGTTAAACGCATCAACTGTAACATAGTATGAGAGCTGCAAGTCATCTCTTAGCAATGACATAGCTCAGCAACACAAAGTGTAAACAAAACTGCTGGTGTTTCTTCAGAATAAATTTCTCCATATCCTGGATTTTTGTTTTCAGCTACATCTATCTGATCTTGAACTGGCATTCCAGAGTGCCCCACTCTATCACAAAAAGTATGTTTCATAATAGCATCAAGTTTAGAAATTAAAAGAGAACACAAACTTTTATCTTTTACAAAATATATATATTTTTTCAAAATGTATCACTTCTCTCTAAGTGGCTTTGGCTTTCCAATTAATGTGGCAGAGTTAATATTAAAAATAAATTAATTAATCACACTACAGAGCTGCAATTGGGAGCACTTTCAAGCACTTAAACTAAAATTCAAGCCATTTTCAGACCTTGAAAACACAACATTAAAATTCAAGCATTTTCAAGGATTTCAAACACCTGTACAAACCCTGGTACATAACATTATGAATAACATTCATGTTCTGAAAGTCTTCAAATAATGGTGAAAAAAGGGAAAAAATTTCTGTGGAAAACCTTTAGGAAAATTCTGTCTATAATTTTGATTAGCAACATTAAACATTACCAAATCAATGTCCATTGTGTCAAAATCCATGCCCTCATTGATGTCCTCTGATGACATCATCACATCCTCAACAATTGGCTGCTCATCATCCTCCATAAGTCCAGAGCCTCGACGGCTATAGAGGACACAAAGAAATATGTCAGCAAAGGACAGGTATGCAAGTTGTGAACCTAGTCTATTCTCTGCTGTGTTCAATAATAAAATCTCTGTTTAATAAAGACAGAGAAATGCTATCTTATTACATTGCTTGCTGCATGTGGTTCCTCATCTTGGCGTACTGCATGTTGACCCGCTCTTGTTGTTGACGCGCCTCAGCTTGTTGCCTCTGTGTTAACATCCAAGTAACCTGCGTACTGTAGAGAATGGTTTAGTATTAGCAAGACTCCACACCTTAAGACCTTTAACATATTAGCAAAAACCAGGTGCGACTTTTGCAAATGTGTATTTAAAGGTAAAGTAATAATAATGCACAAAGGTTTTTGTACTTGTAATCAATGGCAGCCTGGTGGTGATGGTGCTGCTGTGTCTGTGGAGGCACAGGCTGATGGGGATGTTGCTCTGATGGCATCGTGTATGCAGATGTGTAGCTGTTTTCTGGCCTCATATTCTTTGGATCCCTCAGTACAGTGGAGGTGAGGTGAGGCGAAGGCATCAACACTGGCGTCTGCACATTCTGCTCACAGTTCATCCAAACTGCATCAGTGCTGCTGCAGCTGTTTTCTTCTGTTGGACGAAAGAATGTTGTGTATACTTCCATGAATGCATGTTCCTTGAATGTGTACAGAGCTGCCTGATTTAATATGATTCAGGAAAGGGATGAAAGCAAACGGCATCTAATTTTACATTCATATTTTGTGCATTTTATTATTAAAACAAATAAGGGAAGATTGTAGCCTGGCCTAATCCTATATGAGAGTTTATTAGATTTTTCTTTCTTTTTCTTTTCTTAAACTCCTCCCAGAGCTTTGGGAGCCAGTCTGTTAGTTTTGGCATGCAGTTACCAGCACTTTGTGTTTCTGCCTTTTTATATACATGATTTTTTTTTTTTTTTTTTTTTAGAATGAAGGAGGAGAAACTAAACAAAAAAAAATCCCATATATGGCCTCGGTCTGATGTGGGCAAAGAAATGCAGCAAAATGTTCCCAAACTATGGTCAAGGTCTTAAAAAATGATTGATTGACAGACATTATTTAAAAACGTACACACATTGGTGACTTAATTAATAGATCCCACATCAGTCATGAGTGTTAAGGTGAGCAGTGATGAATACAGCATTAAAAATATCAGCTAAGCAGCAGTTCTAGTGCAGATGAACGTCTGGTGCATGTTCTCTAACAATATCTGAATATCAACGCTTACCTTCAGGTAATTTCCTTTTGATAGCAGTGACCGGTTTAGATTTCTTACTCCTGATGGTGGAGCCTCGGCTGCTGATCCCACTGATGACAGACATGGTGTCATCGTCTCCTCCGGCCTGCAGGGAGTTTCGGTATGAGATGAGGGGCAGCCAGCAGTCCTCTCGCTGCAGGGCCATTTGAAACGTCATGAAACGTTCCAGGTACATGTGACTGTAGATTTCAGTAAAACAAGGATTAGGATATAAGAATGAATCTCACAATCCAACAAATTACTCTACCCAGTTGTCCGCCTCCAACTCACACTGTCCTCTTGTCCTGTCGAATCAGTTTGCTGGAGAACTCACTCAGTATATCCAAAAAGGCTAAATTTAGAGGTGGACCCCCTTCTCCTTGAGGACTAGGTTCCTTAAAAGCAAACTCAATCCCATCTCTAAAACAAATAGAGAACAATGAATAACAACGTTCAAGCACTTTCACTGTAAGAAAAGAAAGGCATGTAATGCTGTTATGACACTTACTTATGTAACATTGCAATGGCCTCCCTGGTCTTCAATTGATCCAAGCCAAACGTCAGTGAAAAGCGTCGGGCAAGCTCTTTAATACCACAGAAGGCTGATGATGAACGGTCAATATTGCAGCCAAGCTCAGACAGCATCTCATTGAATAACTGCAAAATGAAACCAAATAAAAATACATTAAACTAAACCACATATATGGTCTGTCCTCACTTAAAAGCAGGTAAGGTCTACTGTAACTAACAGAATTTAACAAACCTTTTGTAGACTCAGTATGAGTGTCTTTGCACATTGTGTTTTGTCGATTTGTCTTGTTTTACTCATTGTTTCCTTGATGATATCTCCATAATCGTTGTAATACTGAGGAGAAAGAGGAAACACTGTTGGCAAAGACAACAGGACCAGATAAATACTTAATAAATAAAAAGAGATTTACACCTACCCTCATATACTGTTTAAATATATCTGCCCCTGTGTTTATTTCAACAACATTGTAAATTATTAATTTACAATAGGCAGCAAGAAGGTTTCTTCGTTTATGCAGGGCCTCTATTTTACTGGCCTCATCGTCATGTTGTCCATCTGAAAGTTTTAACACAACAAGATCACAATTATTAGAGCATTACTTAAGGTTTAATGGATTAACACGACAATGGTAATGTGCGCTGACCTGTGCTATTGTTGTCATCATCCAGTTCAATGAACACTTGGTCCAGGATGAAGCTGAGGAGTTCCGCCTGTAAAGTGGAGTCTGGCGTATAGACCAGAGGCTCCAGCTGCTCCCGTCCTGAAGACATGATTTGGTGACTGAAGATCATCAGCAGATCGCATAGTATGGTGAAGGCCTGGAATAAAAACAACACTTCAGTATTTACAAAGAAACTGACAAATATTCAGTTGTATAAGAAACAGTATTTTCCCAGATGATCTCACCTGTTCTTTAACTGCAGTGTTGATGCTGTTTAGGTAACGCTGACACATCAAACAGAAGGCTCTCATTTGCTTTCTCAAGGTCACCATATCACCCTAAACAGAAAAAAAAATACACAAGTTTGTGATAAAAGTCTAATTGTGTCAGTGAACTAGGTAATGGTTTGTCTAGCATTAAAACATTTATATGAACATAAAATATATATAAATATCTGTTTTGTTTTGAGGCATCTTATACCTTTGTTGTATGTCTTAGTGTTTATTTTACTTTTTCTGTATGTTTGAAAGACGTAATAAAAAATAAATTGATAAAAAAAATATAGAGATAGATATAAATATGTAAATATATATAAAATATGGTTGATGAGCAGTTAACAAAATATTTATACACAATAAATCTATAATGTCAGCTACATCTAATAAGAAGAGTGGAAAGTTCACTTTAGGACTAAGTAAAACCAAAAATCAAAGTGCTGGATTAGATAAAAACTGTTAGCACATTTTTGGTATGAAACTAAATATGGAACAAGGCACCTGTGAAAAGTGTTTTACAGCTGGGCACTGAATAAAAGAAGTACCACTTCATTTAGGAGACAAAAAATGCATTAAAAAAGAACATTTTTGAAAAAATATATACCGTATTTTTTAGATAATAAGTCACACTTTTTTTCATAGTTTGGCTGGTCCTGCGACTTATACTCCGGTGCAACTTATATATGTTAAAATATATAATTTCACATGTTCTTAAATGTGATTTTCACCAACATGACCATGGAGCAAACATTATCTACCACCAGAGGGCGCTATACACTTGTGACAACTACCGGTATCTGCTACACCGATTTGTCCTTTGGTGCTTTCATTCTTCTTTGTTGGTGTTTTTTTCTGCTGACCTCCCCTGGAGGGCTATTCACTGTCATAACAACCCTCCCTCTACAAACGTACATAGTAATTGCGCACTGGGGTGCAGCAGAATGGGAAACTTTATCCGGACATTGACATTTCAGACATTTGTTTTGTCACATAACCGGAGTGGCTCTTTAGCTTTGCAGCTAATGACATAGCAACGCTATGCTAACATCTGCAGACAGCCTCAACTCAGTGCAGTAAACGAAGACGCAAAAACACATCCAAGCACCCCTTTTTCTTTTTCATGATTCATTTTTTGACAGGTGTGACTTATACTCCGGTGCGACTTATAGTCTGAAAAATACGGTAGTTGAAAGAATCAAATTCCCAATTGTGGCTGGCAAATTTGTTCAGCTGAATTTTACATAAGTCCTTTGTGTGTGTCCCACGACCAGACAAATAATTGAATACCTTTGAGGAAGCACTGTCAGAGACCTTTGCTAGATGCCAAAGGATGATGTAATGTGTACACTGCATAGCTTGAACCACAATCTGACGAGAAAAACCAAGAAGATTAGATTAACTGTAATGTGACTGGAAGTACAGGTTTAGCATTCTGAAAGATTCACGAAGCTGGACGTCATGACACCGTTGGGGATGCAATACCTGTTCAGGCATATCCCCATTCTGCAGACCTGTGTTCAGAAGTCTGTAGTTGCTGGTGAAGAGATCCCACTTAGAGAGGTCATGTGCACTGAAAGCAAGAAAATGTTAATGAAAATGTTGACTTAATGAAATTTGCATTCATGCACATGTCAATACTCAAATCTAACCTTATTAAAAAACATTGCTCATTTGCTTACTTGTGAAAAGCAGTGATCTTCTTGAGGGTAGATAAAACCTGGTAGGCATCATCATCATCTGGTTCTTCACCCTGATACAGAAGAGATGAGACTCATTAAATCACCCTCTTCAGTCTGAGAACTTTTAAAGACAGAATGAAACAGCATGGAAATGACACCCACTTCTTGCAGGAAGTCCTCCAGGAGTCTGCTGAACTTATCAACCAGTTCATCAAGAAGTTGAGATCGGGTGATGTCCACGCGGTTGTATATGGTAAACTCATCATTACACAAATAGTGGTACGTCGTAGAGCAGGCTTCAAGGACTTCAGTGTCTGTGTGCTTATCTACAACCTCCCAGATTTGCCGCAGCAGGGCATCCAAATGCTAAAAAACAGAAAAAACTGTTAGACTATTGATGATGTACGTGTTCTACAAGTTAAGCAGTAGATGCAACAATCAACAAACCTTTTCTAAACGTCCAGTTGTGTAGATGTCAAGATCAAAGTACTTTGGTATTTGCAGCAAATTAGTCACCTTATCAATATCCACACAGTACTAAAGCCAGAGAGAAAAAAACAATTAAACTGCTTAAGAATCAAATCTGTGTCCAAATACAAGTCTTAGGAGGCTGCCGGTGTAAAAAAAAACAAACTGTAATTACCTTTGCAAGTAACAGTGGTAGTGCAACAGCAAACATCTCTGTGACCCTCGTTCTATCGTCCAGCTGTGTTTTCTTTTCTTTTGCACTCAGAACCTTTTTCCAAACAAAGAACCCAAGTCATATTAACAGGTTGAAATGTACAGTATTCCAGAAACACTGAAACATATGATGTGGAGCACGCCAGACCAGACACTCACCCTCTTTCCTGTACCCCTGCCCACTGGTGGGTGACATTCACAAGCCTGTCGAATGGCACAGAGCATGATCTCAACCAGAGCCGTCTCCTGCCGATCTGTCAGGGCTGAAAACAACAGAGACAATTATGAACAACGTATGTAAAAACCTGCCAAGTTATTCAACTATTCAGTTACAGAAATGGGTTATTATACTGGAGCTGTGAACGTCTGAGTGGACTCTTACCCTCCTCCCCTGGCATGGGCTCATCCAAAAGCAGACTGATCATGGTCTCCCAGTCCTTTAACAGTTCTGAGGCACACTCCCACAGGCTGTCCACCAGGTAGGCCCCATGTTCATGCAGCTGTCAAACATCAAAGGTGTCAAATCAATCGACCATACACCTGCTATTCACAACCAAAGGACGTAGGTGAGGACTAGTTTTTATCCAGATCTTCTGAGATGTTTTTAATCAATACAGTTATAAATCATAAAGCTCTCCAGATTTTAAGACTTCACTTAACTCAAAGTTAACATCCAATATAAATCCTTACTTCACTTTCCAAGAAGAAGAAAACTGTAGTTTTGATGAGGCTGCCATTGAGGCTCTGCCTGCCCCTCCTGGGTAAACCCTCCTCCTCAGGACCCCGATGACTGAAGAGTCTTTAATGAGAACAAAACAAACGACTGTTAAAAACCTCTGGTGAATGCTGCCCAAATAAACAACTCTAAATATAGTCTCACACAGGCTGTGAAAACACATCACTAAAATGAAGAGAACCACATACAGCTAGGCAATCTCACAAAATCGAAATTATGATCCATCTAAATTAGTATATGACGAGTACTTGTTAGAGGGTTTTTAGCAATGTTGTTATTGTTGTTAAATAAATAAATAGAACATCGCGGTCTAAACTTTTCTGCTCAGCAAACAAATCTTTTAAACGGCCCAATTATCAGAGTAACTGTAGTATTTTATAGAGTGTCATTAACCATTAATGTTGCATTGACTTTCAGAGCTACGTTGCTGCTGTTGAAAAAAAGATGACCGACAAAACGCCACGTTCAGCCAGTGAAGGAGCAGCAACTTTAGATGTTTTTACACTTGAGTGAAACATTTTTGGTTAATTCTAAAACTCTACTGAGACAAACTGGATCGTCCCAATCTAGGTAATTTATGAAAACGCTGCAGCTAGGATATTTAGGAAAATGCAGATTAATGTTTGCCTCATTTAGAGATCATCAAGAAATAATGCATGAATATTGATCTAAACTGATTTTTAAAAAATGCAGAGTTCATGTTTAACAAAAAGTCACCACAATAGACACTAAGCCTCCAGAAATAACAGAAAACAAAAAATGTGGTTGTGGTTAAGCCACAAAAGATGATTTTACAATAAATGTGTTGGATTAAAGTAAATCACTCTTATTGTAGGAACATAAATAGGAACAAAGTACTTACTTCTTAAACAGAAATTCCCCTGCTGAAACAGCAATGGGTCGATGTGCTGAGTAAACCAAATGATATACACTTTCACAGTCCTCTGCTGTTAGAACCTCGTCACTACTCCTGTTAGACAAAACACAGACATTCATAGAATAGGAACATATATGTTTATACTTCCACCTACTCCTTTTCAAACATGGCTAGAAAAGTGCCATGAACCATGCCAAAAACATGTAAAAGTGCCATGTAATTACTATGAATGTTAAACATGTTTGAAACAAAAAAATATCTATCTTGATATAGCATGGGTGTCAAACATATGGCTCGTGGGCCAAAGTGGCCCAGCAAAGGGTTTATGTTGTCAAAATCATTTTACTTCAGGTTCCACATTCAGCCCAACTCCATCTCAGGTGTGTCAGACCAGTAACATACTATCACGATAATCTAATAATAAAAATAATGACAACTTCATATTTTTCCATTTGTTTGAAAAAAGTAAAATTGCATAAAAATGACTACATTTACAATATCCTGAACCTGAAAAAATATGAACCTGAAATGTCTTAAGAGAAATAAATGTTTGCGTATTTGCAGATCCACGGTGATCTCTAACTTTAAATGGATGTGTGTAAATGATAAACTGAGGCATGATATTGTTTAAACTGCATTTATTTTTCTTCAGAAATGTCAGCTTGTTCTTTTTTGTTCATGTCATTCCTATTTTTTAAAAGATAGTTTATACATATAAACATTTTTGTCCTGTAATGATCCTTTTTTCTCTCCAAAATATAGAGAGAATTTTGGAGTTGACATCATTTCTATATTTAATGTTATTATTTTACTGGTCCAGTCCACTAGCAATCATATTGGGCTGAATGTGGCCCCTGACCTAAAACAAGTTTAATACCTCTGATGCCTAGTGATAAAGGACAGTTCATTCAATGCCTAATTAACAAAGATGAACAGCTAGTGTCATACTGCAATCAGTGTTTAAATGTCTGTGTAATCTTAATAATGTCACGTCTATTATGGCTTTATGGAGCTGAAAGGTTTACTCACTGTAAAACAAGTGTCAGAAGTTTAATGGCTTGCACTGCCACATCATACTCCTTGTCCAGAGTCATAGACACAATACGATCCTGTCAATGACAGTGAGTTCATGTCTCAGACAGAATTTCATATATATTCTCATATATGGACCTGACACATTAATCACAAAAGTCAGTACTAGTCAGAAAGGTGCTTATAGCAGGGTCTCTGCAGGTTTCAACCACTGAAGATGATTATGAAGAAAATTTAAGACTGAAATGTCTCCAATGATGACTCTTTTATACTAAAAGCTCTTATAGAAATTTTTTCACTTATTACTTCTAAAAACCATATTTTCTTTCTACTGAGATAAGAGATTAGTCCAAACATCATACCTAGTGGTTATTAGTTCCAAGTTGGTTTAATTTTGTAGATTTGTTAGTCTTCAAAACAAACTTTTCTACAAATTATATTAAAAAGGAAACTAAACTTTTACCCATTATACGATTTCAGAAGTAATTCCCAGAAACAAATCAATTCTAAGACCTCTAAATCATACTCATATGTTAAAAGTCAAATGATATTTGAGACTTTTTGAGGACCTGCAGAAACACTGATATAAGGACAGATAGTTTCCCTTGTCACTGGTGCACAAGCATTCTTAGGTAACTGATGAAGTGGTGTAGACGCTGCTTCACCTTGAATCGACTTGTGAAGAGCTCTAGTCGAGTACCGAGTTCTCTGTTGTAGTACAGGCCTTGCAGGGCAGTCAGGCACTTCAGCCGCACCTCACCTTGCTGAAATCACAAAGTGAACACATAAAAAACTCAAATGGGAGTCATATTTGGGACCATTGCAATTTAAGTATTTTTTGTGCTTTTTACTACTGCACACCAGTGGACTCAAATTAATGACAACATGTTCTGTTAATAACACTGTATCTACCTAAAAGTACACGTGAAATGTGATTTTGTCATGTTAAGTAAAATGTCTAAAATAAGGAAAGGAGTAAGTGTCCTGTTTACTTACATTGTTTGGTATCAGTAAACTCACCTTGTCATGCATTGTCCAACCAACATATTTCAGGTAACTGTCATTGAGGAAGGCATCACTGTACAACTTCATCCATATTCCAATCTCTTCAATACAAACAGCTCGTATTTCTGCAATGGCATCACTGGTAAAAAATAAAAGAGTGAATTTAAATTAGTAAACAGGCATATAGTAGCCCTTTGTCTGAACTCAACTGCTGAGATCAGTAAGTCAGGACTTTGATGGATCTCTCCATCACTAAGGCTGATTGTGCGCTTACAACAACTTAACACCAGAGGGCATCAAAAGCCAAAAATCAACCATGAAAGACCTCCATTTTTCAGACCAAAGCAACTGTCCTTGTACAAGACAATCCACAAAACTCACATGGGTCATAAAGCACTTAAGACATGAGAATTCACATACCGATATCTGTGAACAAACACTCCTTTGAAAATTGCATTCATCATGTTTTCAATTTCATCTTGATTTTCCTGGAGCTGAAAGAATTCAAACACAAAAATGTTATTTTATTAAAATAACCACAAAAATACAAAAAGGACAGTTTTCCCAATGGCATTTGTGATATTCAACCCAAAGACACTGAAACTTACTGATGAAGAATTGTTTAAAGTTGCAAATATATGGTTTCTTTTTATTTAAAAAAAAAAAAGGTGCATTAATTTCCTAAATTACTTTTTATTTAGTTGCAGCAATATACAGTGTTACATATTATTCTATTTTCCACAAAAAGTGCCTGTGATCCATTTTTGTGATTTTCTGTCCTATCTATACTGTTGTTTTTAACTCTTTCCCCCTCGGACACCTACGATCAACCCATACACGTTACTAGGCCTACTCATGGAAAATTTTGTTTTTCTGGTGTGTTGTTTCTTTTTTCAGTGATTTTCTTTGTTTTTCAGTGATTTTCTACTTTGTTTTGGTGATTTTTTTTCTTTGTTTTTGGTGATTTTCTTCATTTTCAGATTTTGTACTTTGTTTTTCAGTGATTTTCTTTGTTTTTTGGTGATTTTCTTCATTGTTTCCAGAGATTTTCTTCTTTGCTTTTGATGATTTTCTTCTTTGTTTTTGGTGATTTTCTTCTTTGTTTTTGGTGATTTTCTTCTTTGTTTTTGGTGATT
>JAPTGZ010000007.1:17268783-17284825 GCA_029814645.1 Fowleria isostigma | reverse complement strand
CACTTTTTTGTTTCTTTACTTCATTTGTATTTTATTAAACCTACAAATGTGTCAGATCATTTTGCCTGACCCTGTATATTGTACAGAAATATCATCATATCTGTAATGAACTGATATTCACCTCTGGAGACTGACAGGTTGAACTCAGCTGTAAACACGTTTACCCAACATGTGAGGAGTCATGATAATTACACAGTGAATCAGCTAGCTAAGAAAAATGGCTGTGTAAGAAACTGGTTTGTCCAAATCTAATATATATGGGTGTTTGTAAACTACTTATGGCAAACGCAGCCGCTTCAATGCACTGCAGGAATTCCATGTGTAGAGTCCTCATGGCAAAGAAACATTGTTTGAAGCAATATCCTCAACTGTGTACATTATGACTTCCTATACATAAATGACAGATGAGTGTCACATCACCTATTTGTCAGTGCTCTGCATCCAGGTCCTAGTGCTTCTGTTGAAATTTCCTCCTGAGACCCATAAAAGTAAAAGTTTTGGCTTTTTTAAACATAAAATAATTGCCTTGACCGGAAACAGCATGAAACAACATGAAACAACAGTTTCTTTAAGGAATGTCCTATGCAGTGAAGAGCATTTTTTAAATAATACTGTAAAACGCTTGTCCCCTGTAGAGGATAAAAATGCCTTACTGGGTCTCAGGAGGATATAAACACACTGAGCACCCCTTTAGTAAGAGATAACTCTGTTTATGTTCCTTTTTATTTATACTCCCTTCGACTATTACAGGTCACACCTCAACTCCCAAATTTCAAATTATTTTCTATTTTGTCATGTAGGTTAAGATGGTTAATCAATTAGGTGTCTAACAGAGTTATTACTAGCTGTGGTGGGCTGTCAGGGCCAGCAAAGCCTTCTCTGCCGGCCTAAACACCGTCAGAAACACTGACCTATATTTACAGCCTAAATTCTAATATTTGCTCAATGAAACTGTATTTATTTATTCCCAATACAGTATTCTCTTAATTTCTTAGTGCTTCTCTTGGGTGCACTGCTTCCACTACGTGTATGTGGATGTAAGATACTTTGTCCAATCAGATTTCAGGCATTATGTGTTGCCAGGGTTAATCTAATCTTCTCTAGGCCTTCAGAATGAGTAGGAGAGGCTCACATTATGGTATAGTATCAGGACTGTTACTTTAACCAATCAGATTTCAATTTCATCTCACAGGGCCAGCTCACTGGCCCCAGTGGCATCAGCATTTATCCGTCTGTGGTTGGATGGGAAGAGCAAAACCACTTTTTGATACAGTTTTGGCAATATTCAATTGCCAAAGCTATATCAAAAATCCATTTAAAAATTCATTTTCAAAGTGGACTTTTCCAGAAAAGCCGGACATCATAAGGAGAGGTCGGCCAAGCAAACTGGTTGAGCAGACATTCTCTGCCCTCAAGAAAATACAACTGGACACAGGCGAGTCTCAGCCTTGGTCTCCATGACCATAAAAAATTTCTTTTGATGGAACTGAAACACACAGATCAGCTGTATGACAGAGTCAGTTTCCAGTTTCCTACAGTTTTCTCAAAATAAGGAGGTTGGATTTTTGTATTTATTTTTGTACATAAATATATGCATCTCTAGGGAAGAGGCTATGATGTTTTGTTTTTTTTTAATTTAAATTCTTTGTGTGTTTTGATGTTATTACATAAATATTGATTATGAACTGCTCTAGATAACGAAAATGGCACATCTGCGGTAGTAGTGTAATAATTTGGAGTTGTTTGAACTGGGTTTCTTGCTGTAGTAACAATGATATTCACCCTCAATATGTGAAATGTCTTTCTCTCTCTAATGCCACGCCTTGTTATTACCTCGCTATTTAAAGGTGAGGCAAAGGGTATTATTTTTTTTGGTTGTTTATTTGTTAACACTTTAGCTGCAGAACTATTGGTCCAATTCATACTAAATTGGACATAGATTGCCAGTGGCCAATGGGAAATTAGGTCAAAATTCAATTTCTTTATGATTTTTTCCAATCTTCCCATTTACATATAATGAGTGACATATGAGCAAGGGGTGGGGTTTGTTGTGCCTGGCACCACTTGTTTTTCCTTTTTTTTTGTATATTATTGATGGTTTCTATCATTGTGACATCATAGTAGTAGTATTAAGAGGTAGATTAAGCAAAACAAATCCCCACAAAGGCCCAGGTACCAAATGCACGGCCTGCCACTAGTATTAGTATATAAAAATAAAGGCTATTCTATTCTATTCTATTGCTTTTGCTGTATAATAGTTAACAGGGAATGGAACTGCATTCTTGATAACTTCAATAATTTTTCCTTAACTGATGTTATAAGTAGCACATCAGATAAGGCTGATAACTCAAGAAACACTTGACTTTTCAGCTGCACAAAACCAATAAGAATGACATAACAGTTCATTGATCTCCTCATTGCCACAACTCAGTGCTCATAACGTTGACTCTCACTGGTCACTGTTCCTGCAGAGATCAGGTTCAACACAACCGATGACAACTGTATGGGAAGCTCATTCGGTTTGAAAAAAATGCCTCCAACTCCACAGAAACAGTCTGAGGGTTGTGTTCAGTAAAATAAGTAATGCACAGTTATGTCTGTCGACGGCTGTGGTACAAATAGATCTAGTCCATGACATAAGGCATGAATTGTGGTGAATAACTACTATGATAATATATGATATAACAAACCTACTTTATATTCTATGGTTTTCAGTGTGGCACATTAACAAAGGTGAGACATGCAAATACCTTTATTTAGAAATGCTACAGTCGATGTTACCAGGGTGTGGGGGATGTGTGTGGGCGTGTTTGCACATCATGAACAGTCTTTTGACAATCTTCAGAACAGTCTCCAAAATGCAACGTGACAAGAAAACGCTGACTTGTTTTCAGTTGGCGTTAAGCAGACTTGTGAATTCTCTAAAGAGGAAGCTACAGTAAAAAGCAGACCGGCTTTGAGCGCTGCTACAACACTACTTTATTGCAAAAGTAATCGGAAAGTATTCAGTTGTTAAATTGTAGAGGCTAAAGTTAAAATAGGTGTAAGATGAGTGGAGCCTTAAAACAGGTATTCTGACACGCGCAGTTGTATACTTCCGAACTACAAACACAAGTAGCTCCAGATGTTTCCCAGTCCACTGCTCATCTACTCATCTCATCTCTTGTCGTGTCGTCTGTACTACGACGGCCGCGCTGCTCTCCGGCTAATGCTATTTAATCCTGATAAATTGTGATATTCGCTGAAACAACAGCCGGCTTAGTCAACTCAGTGTCTTTAACGCTTTCACTGTGCCAAACTTCCAACGTTAAGATAAAGTTTCACTTCATTATTTTGATAAATTTTTAACAGCAAAACAGCTGCTAGCTAAACTAGCACTACCGTTAGCCTAAGCTGCCCAACAGGATCACAAACTTATAGTGCCAGCTGTTTAGGTCACAGTTATTTACAGAATTCGTTTCAATGCATTGGCAAATAACATCTCTCAATTTAGGTAACTTATGTTAATGCCTGATATTGAAGTTTAATCTCTGGCGAGCCAACAAGTACAGTAGCATCAATGACAAACTCCCTTGAATGTTAGCTATCCGCCATTTTACAACTTACCTCTCTTAAAATCAAAGACGCACTGAAACCAAAAAAATCCAGACGTCGCTTGCTTTGTACAGGTAGGTCGTTCATTAATTATCTGCAAAAGCTGTCATTTTCCAAATCTCAGAAATAATACTTTTATTTGCTGGCTAACGTTAAGAGGCTCCTTGTGGCTAACATAGCAAGGTACAGTTTGTATTTTTGTAGTTATGCATGTGGCTCACTGCTACCACCTGTCGGCTGAACATATGTACTGCATGTAGGAGCTATATCCTGTCTGTCAGAGCCCTACCTCTCACTTATCATCTACAAAACCTGATGAAGAAATTGTTTAGATTACATGCTTTTTCGATGGCACAACATTTTCTTTATAGCGCAGATATATACAGAGAATAAAAAGTTGGCCAACACAGAGATCAGAAGATAATTTAATGGCATGAGGAAAACATTAGGTATCTACTATAAAGTTTATTAGGAAGAAAATTGTAACATTGTAGTTGTGATTGAATGAAAATTAGCATTTATTAAAAAGATTCACTTTATGTAGGGTTAAGATGTTATGACTGAGTTAATTTATTTATTGATTATAATATACAAATAGATAATCGCCTTACTTTGAATTGCTAAATGTCTAAAACCACTGTTCTTAAGTGTACTAAGCTCTGGCAAAAGATATATTGTTTGTCAAGAAGAAATGAATATAGAGGCTGACAGACACTTACCCTAATCCTTCACTTAAAGTACTGTCACTGCTGGCCTATGTCTGTATATCTGTGCACTGTTATGTATCTGGCTAGTGTTACTAAAAAAGTGTGTAAAAATCAAACTCCATTATTAAAACAGAGCCTACCTCAATTATCAAAGGTGATGAAAAACCTCAATATCAAATGTTCTTTGCTTATCAGAGGTGTACAAAGAACTCTAAGGTACTGGTAAAATGAGCCTCAAATCCAGAGGCAGAAGTGCAATCTGCAAATCATTACTGATAATCACAACCTATACACACATGCAAAAATTCATGCTTCCGCCTTAGTGTAGAAAAAAATTATGGTATTTGACAGATATAAAAGAGAGTAATGAACATATACCATGTTTTGTTTGTTTTTTTTATGATTCCTGCTGTCTTTATGGTGATACACATAGGTTAGCCTGTTGACCAGAAAGCTCTTATTCTAAACAATTTATTAATGATAACTTCTATAGTAAGGATATATTGAGATTGTTGTCAAATTTACACTCTTCACAATGAAACAAACTTGGATAAATTATGAGTCTTAACATCTTTTACAACTTTGACATTTTATTGTTCCATCAATAACATCTTACAGGTTTTGTAAGCAGTACCAACTTGAAAAGCTACCGTTAGTAAGTTTGCCTATTATTTCTATAATCCGTGTCATGTCTCTGCCATGTACATTGTTGTGTTTGTGTACAATATGATCCATTCAAAGCCATATTTCCAGGTCAGTGTGAGATCAAACAGTTGTGATGCAGTGCAGTGTCATGCAAAAAAACAAACAAACAAACAAACAAACAAAAAAATTGTGACACATGAGATGAGAGATGTCTAGAGTTCTTGGATTGGAGATTTTCTGGAGTCAAGGTTTCATCTACATGAACTCATTGAGGAAACTGTTTACTGTCCCTTCAGGCGTATCCTCCAAAGGCTGGTTCTCACAGAAGGAGGGCACGACGAGGAGATCCGGGTCCTTCATCTCATATTCAACATCAATGAGGCTGTGAAAAAATAAAAACAGGATTACATATAGATTCATTGCAGCATGTGTCTGTGCAGACTATACTGTAAATGCATCTTACTTGGTAAATAATGTTTCAAACAAAGAAATCACAAACCTGAACAAAAGTGTTGTGGACTCAGTGAAGTAGAATGTGCTCATAGGCAAACATCCCATGGTTACAGACATAGAGTACTGGACTGAAGAGGAGAAAAAATGAAAACAATCAATACCACTGTCAGACTTCACCAGGAAAAAGGTATGTTTAATCCTTTTGCCAGCATCTCATTTACCTTTGCCCTCTGACATCGATCCTACCCATACGTTGATTTTTATTCCTTCCCCTTCAATAGTTCGACTCCCAGCGGTTATCGTGCCATAACTCTTGGCATCATCAGGAATGTCCAGAGGGTGGAATGTTGAGTGCAATGTTTTTTTCACACAACTTTGGTTTTTGCTGTCAATCTCATAGAATATCCCCTTCCAGGTAGTGACAGAGCCGTGGTAGATAATAAACAAAAGTCAGAACATAAATGGGCTATTGGATAGTTACTTCATTTGTTAAAAGAAGAAGTTGGTTACCTCTTCAAAAAACATCAGGAGATCCAAACCTTGTGAATGATTTGTTGGGACGCTTTCATTTGATCTGAACCGGAGTTTGTTGGCCGTTGAATCATAAGTGATGGTACCACATGCTTTAATTTCACCCTTTAGGGACAACTGGTTTCATCAAGAGTGGAAAAAGTTTGGTGTTATATGAAAAAACCCATCCATCGTGTGGTTTTGATGATGGTTTTGAATGAAATTTTGGAAACTTACCACAGACAAGAGTCCTGTAATGTTGGGTGAATCTGAAAGAGAAATATTAAAAAGTTTGTTCATGCTGATAAAATGGTAATTGCATTTCCTTACTTGTGCACCATTGACTGTTGAATAATAACTGAGTCAAAACAATGAAACATACGACAGTGCTGATGGTAATGGTGCCCTGCATTGGCGGTGGCGGCCAAGCACGTGAAGACGAGGAGTGTAACAGCTCCATACATTTTTCCGGTCCAGAGGGAGACCCAATCTAGATCACAAGTCAGAGATGACAAAAAACCCCTTAGTCCATGTTACTTTCTGTGTATGTACTGCTCCTTTTATAGGGCTAAAGGCAAGTGTCATCAATAAGCATTGCGTAAAAAGACCCTTTGCCTCCTGCACTTCAAACACCAAGCTGTGTAAACTTCACAGTCATCCTGGTTGGTGGTGATCCAATCACAGTATTTTCATAAGACCTACTTTTCCTTTGTGATTGTGCAGCTGTTCTCAAATGTTGTCAGGCACTGTTTATCTTTGCCTGTCATTCACAATTTAAGGATCAAATGGGGATAAAAAAAAAAAAATAGAGAATAAATAAGGAACCCTTAAGACGTATTTAAATGCTTTATAGTTATTTATCATTAAGTGGACATCAAGTGAAATTTAGTTAATAATTTCCCAACTGACTCAGTAAGGTAAAATCAATAACTGATCAACAATACACAAAAGATATCTTTTCTCTCTATGCTTAAGAGAAAAAAAAAATAGTCAGTGACTTTTATATCCTAATGCAGTGGTGAGCTTTCATGATGTATTCTAATCCCATTGTAAAGCTGAGTGCAGGTGGAAAAGGCTATGGTCAGCTGATACGTAGGCCTTAGCCTCTTATAAAAGTGATCCAAGTTAAATAGAAAACCTGTGGCGTTTATAGCAGGTCAGCCTGGTCAGAGATGTGTTTTTGCCACAAATACACTTTGTGCAGCTGTCTTTTGTTCCTCAGCACATCAAAACGTCCCTGTTAGGTCGTTGCTTTGTAGTGCACATCTCTACTATGAATTAAATGTATCTAATCATTTTTACTCTTTAAACATTTTACCCCTATGTTGCTCTGTTGTGGTTGTATTCTTTTTTTTTTTTCCCAAATATTTTATGTGCAAATTGTGAGTTGTTTTAATGCATCACTCTCTACTGTTCTAAAATTTTGGAATCTAAAGTGATTAAACAATGTAAGCAAAAAGTGTAAGTCTGCAGATGCAAATGTGATCACTACTACCATGTTTACAATTGATGTGTTATAAATAATAATTTAAATGTGTGTATAATGTATACAGTATGTGGCCATAGGTGTGTGTGTGTGTATGTGTGTGTTATTTAGAAAATGATGATTATTTAAAATTTTGATTTAATTTCATTTAGTATAATCAATTTAATACATATTCTCTTATATACAGTCTAAAGTTTAACCTACTGTAAACTTCACAACAGTAATGAAAGGGTTACTGTCCTAAAACAAGCTGTTCAATCAGAATCTTCACTATCTACCAAGACCCAGATAAGACCCAGGCTGTGCACCTTGGTTTCAGAGTGACAGGTGAATTGACCAATCATGGTTTGATTTGAGTAGGTGGGACAAAAAAAATAAGACCGCAGGACTTCTGGAAGACTTTCTCCCAACAGTGTATGCTCTGCGGAGTAGTGCCTCGGAGCTTTGACAATGATGTCATAGAGGGGAGGGGCACAGGGTCATATGGAAGCACGGTTCTGCTGCTTTGTGACTACATGCTAAGGGCTACCGGCTGCCCCTCACCTCCACATGGATCTGACAGCCGATTGGTGCTTCCTGTTGGTGTCTCTTCTCACAAAAAAGAACAAAAAAAGGAGGCTGATGTTCACAACTCTCTCTTCTTCACCTAGCCCAAGGACTGGAGATTGTTTCCGGCAGAAGATGGAAGCCGGAGGCGGATGCAGGGCTCAGATGGTGGGCATATGCACCATGGAGCATCCGGCCATGCTCCCCTCTCAGGCTCTGGGAGAGAAGGAGATCAACCAGGCTCCCACCCCAGCCTGACTAAAAGACATGCCCCAGTGGTCACTCTCAAGATCCAGAGGGGCATCGGGAGGCTGACCCTGCATGTCAAACCAGGGTCCATCCTCCTGAGGAGCCGCATCTCTGGGTGCAGCCCTGCGGGGGGGGTCTGAATGCCTAGGACAGTAAAGGGGACCGGACCAGAGGAGGTGAACTGGTGTGGAAGGGTCAAAATGGATGGATTTAGTTTGTATGTAATTAGGTAATCCAGTGTTCTAGTTACTTTACTGGCTAAAGACAATCATCATCAGTAAATCAAAAAACCCTTTGCCCCCTGCACTTCAAACACCAAGCTGTGTAAACTTCAGTCTCACCCTGGGTGGTGCTGATCCAATTACAGTATTTTCACTAGACCAACATTTCCTATATGATTGTGCAGCTGTTCTCAAATGTTGTCAGGCAGAGTTTATCTTTGTCTGTCATTCACAAATTGTGGATCAAGTGTGGATAAAAAATGGAAAATGAATGAGGAAGAAGTGTAAGTCTTTAAAGCTCTTTATTATTAACCCTTTATCTGCTTGCTCGACCATATGGTTTATCACATTTTGAGTCCCTATACTTCAATAAGTGGATAATACCGAACTTATCTGAACCTAATTGAACCAAAAAAGATGAAAATCAGTAGACATTTAAACTGTTTTTAGTGAAATATGAAAGATATGAATATTTTTTTGGCATATCATAGTATAAGAGGCCTTCCTGAACATAATTATATACTGCTCAAAAAAATAAACGGAACACCTAAACAGCACATATTAGATCTCAATTAATGAAATATTGCAGTTGAAAATCATTATTCAATATTTAGTAGAGTGAGTTTAGAACAAAATAACATAAAAATGATCAATATATCAGTATATATTGAATAACAATTTTCAACTGTAATATTTCATTAACTGAGATCTTAGATGTGTTGTTTAAGTGTTCCTTAAAAATAACTAAAAAAAACATGCTCAACCAAATGGTTGCTTTGTCACTTCATGGCAAGAGTGAAAAAATTAAAGCAATATGAAATCATGGATTATTTGTTATAAAATCCAAACCTCTGTTTATCTGTTGTTGCAAATATTAAACATGTAGTGCTAGTACATTATGAAATTTTTGAACGAATTAACTTAGTAAGTAATTTTTGACACTTTCCAAGTTGATATAAGTAAGTATGGTAAAAAAAACAAAAAAACATTGAAATTGTTCACCCAAGGGAATAAGAAATGCAAACAAAAACATTTTTCTTCTGGTTTTTTTGGTGGGATGGTTAAAGGGTTAAGTTAATACCAAATGAAATTGGTTTAATCATTTCCCAACTGACCTGGTGTAACATGCCAAAGTGATAGTGATATAGACAAGAATGGATTCATTTTTCAACATTTGTTCTGGGGATTCAGCTTTTTCAGGTAAATTAAATGAGCAAGCAAACTGACTCAAATCTTAAAACATTCATTCATTCATTCATTCATTCATTCACTCATTCATTTATTCATTTTCTGAACCTGCTTTATCCTCACTAGGGTTGCGGGGGTCACTTGGAGCCTATCCCAGCTACTTAAGGGCGAAGGCAGGGTACACTTTGGACTGCCAGTTCATTGCATGTTGGTGCAGTGGATCGCACTTGTGCCTCACAGCATGAAGGTCCTGGGTTTAATTACAACACCAGTCAAGGGGGTGGGACCTTTCTTTATGGAGTTTATATTTTCTCCCCATGTCTGCATAGATTCTCTCTGGGTATTCCCAACTTCCTCCCACAGTCCAAAGACATACACTAATAGGTTATACTGATTAATCTAAATATCCCATAGCTGTGAATATAACAGTGTTTGTTTGTCTTTATATGTAAGCCCAAACTTAAAACAGTTACCATTATTACTTCAACCACAAAAATTTCCATCAGTAAAAATATTCGACTTCCACAAAAATCAAAGATTACTACCACACTTCTCAGTAGTATTTACTCATTAAAGTAAAAGCATATTAAAAGCAAAACATTAAATGCTGTTGTAACATAATGTTTAATGAATTTGAATGTTCAGAATAGAATAGAATAGAATAGAATAGAATAGAATAGAATAGAATAGAATAGAATAGAATAGAAAATTTTTATTGTCACTTTAATAAGTACAACAAAATTATTACCATTCAATCTGTGCATCATATTAAAAACCAGAAAAGCACTCGGAGAGCGCAGACCTTTGCCAAGCATGATAGTCCCCACTATCACCACCACTGCCGCCACCACACACACAGCTCAGTGAAGCGCAGGTAGCCCCGCCCACACCCATGTGGAAGAGAGAGGAGAGACTGTAACTAACACCACTCGAACTAAATTAGCACATTTGGACGGGAGTAAAATATCAGATCACTCCCAAAATCAAATTGATTGTTCCTTGTGTCATTTCCATTTTATTCCTAAAGTTTCATCAAAATCTGTTCAGTAGTTTTTGCGTAAAGTTGCTAACGGACAAACAGACAAACGCAGGCAAAGTGATCATGCTTGTTTTCAGGGTCATGCACACAGGTGAGCGAGTTATGACAAACTGTTTGTTCATGTATCTCTGGCCCTTTGTAACAGGCCACAGTATACCCACAGTCAGGACATTCATTCTGATAGTTCGGCCCATACCAGAGTATACCCTGAGGTGTAAAGTGAACTTTGCCAAACTATACGCCCCCAGGCTAGACTTCAGCTATTTTAGGTAATCATTTTAATAGACAGGGGTAGTTGTTTGTTGACCTGCTTTACTAGTTTCAGCTACTTTCTGTCGCCTTCGTCAGAAGCGTCTCATGATGTTGCTGTGACATGTATTACAGGCTGCCCAGGAGAATTGGCCAGACATGTCACAGCAGCATCATGTGACACTTCTGACGAAGGCAACAGGAAGTAGCTGAAACTAATAAAACAGGTAAAGAAAACCCCCCGAAAACAACTACTCCTGTCTGTTAAATGAATTACCTACAATAGCTAATTACGGAAGACAGTATGAACCTTTACCAGACTCTACCCCTCCAGGTCTGACTATACCCTTCCAGGCCCAACTTGCAGGGGTGTAAAATCGCCTAGGCCAGACCCCACTTGTGTAAAGAGGATTTGATTGTATTTACACAGTATATACACTTTTATTTATAAAGAGATAAAACATTTGGCACGGGATGTAAATGTATTTTCTTGGACACATGTAACACTACACCACCACTGTCCAACTACCTACTGCCAATAACCTACTGCCCTTCTTATATTACAGTCTTTCAGGACACTCTGACCTGAGTGCTTGATCATAACTAGGTGTGACCTTGAAGCATCCTTAGGGGTTTATCTTTGAACATTTATATTGTAGGGAGGACTTGCTAGTCTTAGAACTTTGAAATCTCAGGCCGTTATTACTTGTATTATATTTAGAACAGCCGAATTAATTATCATTACCTTATCCGCATTAGAATGTTTTGTTTTAATGGGCTTTTATTTTAATGTGAAAACACTGTGACAGGAGGTATACTTTAGCCTGTTACACCGGTTTAGTTAGGTTTCCAAGAATTTCAGGGGGATTTTTTTTCCTGTGTTGTTCCGGTTCTTTTTGTTTTGTTTGTACGTGTTCAAAATGAAAATCAGAAGTGATCAATGTATCAGTTTTGCTCTGTTCTGTGTTTCATATGACTTTTGTATTCCTTTTTTACAGCTGATTATAAGATTATCTATAAAGAAGTTTGATCTTTAATATGCTTGTCGTAACATAATTAGGTTTATTGGTTTATATAATCTAAGTTTTCTATTCTCAATTAACTAGCCTTTGGTTTAACATTGGTCATCATTAAATTGTTGCTGTCTGCAGCTAACAATTATCCCCCCTTTCTGGTTATGAAAATACTTGTGATGTGTTTTGAAGATTTAGATGCCATTGGACCAGATAGGAACCATCTGGAGTGAGGTGTAAAAGAGGTGAAATAAAGGTCCAGCAACAGCCAGGGCTAGAGGTCTGATTGAATTTGACCTGTGATTTTTAACTGGTTACATGAATAACAAAGGTGCATGTCTCACCAAACAGCAGGCTCATAGTTCACACAACCTCAGCAGCAGGCAGAACATAAAGCAAGCCATATTTCTTTTAAATATGGGTCCCAAACCACCCCTTGTACAATTAAAAGACTTATTTACTGGTTAACTTCACTTTAAGTCACATTACAGTATCCTTGACATAGTTTGAATAAATTCCGTAATAAACTAAAGAAATAAAAAGATAAAAAAAATAAAATAAAATACATGGAGTCAATCCCCCTCTCCCAGAGCTGCTTGGTCCAGCCTAAAGAAGCCTACGGGGTGATTGACAGCTGTTACATCATGTGGCTGCATTTACATATGTCAAACATACCCCCTGGAAGCAGACCTCAAAGAGACAAGAGTCAACGGGTCTCAAAAATAAAAGAAAAATAATGGAACAAAAAACTGCATTGGTGATTTAGTCAACTTTACATCATAAGTGTATGTGCTTTTACACCTTTTGCAAAGAGGATGCAGCCACACTTACATAATAAAATGTCTGCTGGAACTTCGCTGCTGTAAACTTTTTTCTAAAAAAACAAGATTTAACAAAGGGAAGGAAGTACATAATGAAACTAAGGGATCTCAGTAACCACAAAAGAATGAGACTGAAAATAGAAAAAGAGTAAACTGATACGTCACAAGGGAAATTCATTGTTACTGTATGCAGGGAATATAGGGGGAGGAGGTTATGAAAATGAGGGAAGCCCTTCTCCTTATGGGCCCCTTCCCCCTTGTACTGACCACAACACACTCTCGAGAAGCTTCACTTCTTTTTGCCTTTAAAAGAGGAAGTTATGAAACATGACTCGCCCACACAGTTAATCTCATGGTTTCCTTACTGTTTTGCTGTGCAAACATAATTTAATTTGTACAGTGAGTGTTGTCTTACATTTTTGCTTATCACTATCATCCATTTATCTAACAAAAATTCTAGTTGGGTGTATAACATTCTTATATCATGTTCTGTTTGTAGGTTTCACTTATTTTGATGTTACTTTGTGGATAACTTTAATCAAAATTGCAGACAGAATTATTTTTTTGTTTGTTTGTTTTGGCTCTGAAGGCCTGATGAAGATATGTAACCATTGATACATGGGGTGCAATATTAACACACAGAAAACACAAACACTTTTAAAGCATAATTATGTTAAATACTAACTCAAAACAAGCTGTGAAAAAAACAGTGACATCAGCTTATTGAACATCACATGTCATAGGGAATATTTTATCTTGCTTGCTGTGGTGTGCTGTGACTAAAAAAAAATTTATTCATAAGGGCTGGAACATTAAGAAGTCCCCTACACATATACATTGGATCAGTGATCTTATATTCTATTATATTTCTGGAAACCCATAAACTTTGCCTGTGCCCCCTCTTTGGATGTCTTACTATTAATAATTAATCTAATCTTTATTCTCTAGACTTTACTGTGGGGTGAGGTAATGAGTGTGGGGCAAAGGGGAGTTTATACTGTCATTGTCATATGTTTGTGCTTTTACTGTTGTTTTTTGGTTTTATACCATGCATAGTATTTTTGCAGTCTGTACATTTACATTCCAATAAACATATCTTTCTAAAGATATACTGACACAAAACTAAGCATAATTTTTGTACATTTCCTATACATATTTTCAGAAATAAAACATATATAAGTGGGAAAGGTGGCTTCTAGTGTAGATTAATGGACAGATTAGATTTGTATCTGATTGTGTCTTAGTTATATAGGTCGTATAGTTGATACTTCCTACAGGAAACAATAAACTGACAGTGCATGTTTAGATCCATTTCAGACAGCGACCTTTGAACAACTGCCTTACAGTTGCAGGAGATTTTTGCAAAGAAAATGCCCATAGAGTCAATTCAAGCCAACTACCTTCTACAATGAGAGGCAACATGAAACTGTGACACCACTGAGAGGTAGGTGAAAACCACTACCAAGGGTTTCAAGTGTGGAGGAATTTTTATTCAAAGCAAAGGAGTTTTATTCAGATATTCTGCTGTTTTGAAATTCACCACAGGGTTTACCTGACAGGAAATTTCAAAGAAACTCTCATCTCTGCAGTGCCAGTTCCTCTTCAGCATTCAGTGTGTATACATATTTTTAGCCACTACATTCATGAAATATGTAGAAACTTTAACAGCTAAAAACATTAGCTGTTTAAAGCTCAGTTTTGTTGTGTCCAGAATCAAATATATTATCAACTTAAACCTTAACAATATAAGACTCCATGATCAAATTTGATTTCCCAGATTCCTTTTTGAACTCCTTACTCTCACAGTAGTTCTTTTAATGAGCTGAGGTGACTTTTCAGCAAAGTAGCAAGATTTTTTATAGAGCTCAGTACGGCAGCCTTGTTCTGTTTTGCTTTCTGGTTCTAGAATAACCTTCAGAATATGACACAACTTAATGGGATTGCCTCACAGTATAATTTAAAACACTGATTAAACAAGAAAGTGTGTAGCTGATTTTGAGATTTTGTCACATGAAGTTCCCCTTTGTCCTCCTTTGTCTTAATGTCTCTTAATATTGTTGACATCTTTAGATAGATAAATGAATAAATACTTTATCTTTGTATTTGTTTTTATGAATTTCAGATGGAATGGTGTGCCTTCTCAACCAGGTTACCCTGACAATAAAGATTTTGCTCTTAGTATACATCATGGTAAAAAAAAAAAGAAAAGAAAAGAAAAGAAAAGAAAAGAAAAGAAAAGAAAAGAAAAGAAAACGAAACGAAACGAAATGAAATGAATTGAAATGGGCGGCACAGTGGTGTTGTGGTGTAGTGTAGTGTAGCGTAGTGGTATAGTGGTTAGAGTTCATGCCTCACAGCAAATAGGTCCTGGGTTCGATCCCAGCACCATCTGTGTAGAGTTTGCATGTTCTCCCCGTGTCTGCGCGGGTTTTCTCTGGGTACTCCGGTTTTCTCCCACCATCCAAAGACATGCACTAATAGGTAAATTGCTTAATCTAAATTGTCCATAGGCGTGAATGTGAGAGTGCTTTGTCTCTATATGTCAGCCCTGTGATAAACTGGTGAAATGTCCAGGGTGTACCCCGCCTTCGCCCTTAAGTAACTGGGATAGGCTTCATGCGACCCCCGTGACACTAGTGAGGATAAAGCGGGTTCAGAAAATGAATGAATAATGAATGAAATGTCCTCAATATATTTTATAAAGAAGATGCTACAAACACAGAAAATTGAGTGTTTATAAACCTCCAAATTTGTGTATCCCTTGATTCTCTGAATGATCACATGACAGAAAAGAATTATTTTCAGAGAATTTACAGTACATAATTCCCTCTCTACAAAAACAAATGTAAATGAGGGAAGTGTGTAGCAGTAGGTGTCATGGCTGAATTAATCATTTCAACAGAAATGTGGGATTTAAATACAGAGTTAAAAAGTAGATACTTTTTTTTTTTTTTACATTGTTTACACTAAACAATATTTGACATATCAAGTGTAGACTCATTTGCTTTACACACACTCTGTACTGATTCATTGTATACAGTTGTACATAGCACTGCCTGGTCAAAAAACAAGTACTTGCACACAATACTTTGTCAGACTGCCCTAGATTTGATTACTTTGGAATTTGTTGTGACATCATTTATGTATCACAATGCTTGTGCAATCAAAATTAATGTCAGAGTTTCCCTCTTATACTCTTATATTATAAGAATGGGCATAAAAGTGCCCCCACAGGTTCTACTGCAGGCATTAGAATAGAATAGAATAGAATAGAATAGAATAGAATAGAATAGAATAGAATAGAATAGAATAGAATAGAAT
>JAPTGZ010000007.1:17254359-17268683 GCA_029814645.1 Fowleria isostigma | reverse complement strand
GAATAGAATAGAATAGAATAGAATAGAATAGAATAGAATAGAATAGAATAGAATAGAATAGAATAACCACTTTATTGTCACACAGAACATTACTAGGCATGATGGGTAATCACCTCACCTTCCCCTCTTCTCTGGAACACGGTCACTCTGGATTTATCAGACCACAACAATTTTCCATTGAAGCACAGTCCAATCTTTTTATTCTCTATAGTTGTTCAACACATGAGAAACTACTCACTGCATCAGCTATGAATAAAAAACTTGTTGCAGCTAAAACGTCTTAGTAATCTTAATAATTCATTATCAAATGGAAGGATTTGAACTATTTATTTAACTAACTCAAGATGGCAACCTTTATTTTGGGCAGACTATTGGATTCATAATACTTATACTGATAGGAAGGTACTGTGTTGTGTTCTACTTGTAGTGGAGCACTTTCACAGTATATATGAGCATTTTTTTTAGTTTGAGATATAAACATCTAGAAATTGTATCATAATATTCTGATGTTCCATTTCTAAGAACTGTATTTTTGATATGTCCTGATATTGGATTGGTGTTTTAATAATGTTGCTTATTCAAGTAAAAAGTGATATAATTTCTGTCACTTCACAGCAAGAAGATCCTGAGTTCAATCCCTGAGGCAACCTGTGTTAATAATACATATCCTTACATAAATTCATGTTTACCTTACTGATACATTCACAAAATTACAAAGAGAGTGAACATATAACAAGCTTGTGTCAATTTTAACTCTTCTTTTTCAAGAGTATAGGCTTCATATGTATTCCTACCAGCATTTCTTTGAATGTTGTGTAACTTCCTAAAAAATGCTGCATGATAGTTATCCAGAAAATGAAAGCTGTTTCCTTATTTTTTTTTTGTTTATAAGTGGATGTCACGATTCATAAAAATGATTCTGTAACTCAGCAGAACAGGAAACTACCCATGTACATGCCAGTAATCAGCTACATCCCCAACGTCTTACTGGAGATCGCTTTTCAAAACTTGTTATTATTTAAGGAAATTACCACAACAGTCTGGAGGGGCAAAAGCAAAAGGGAACTGACAGAGACTAGATGATAACATATGATAGGATGACACATGGGTTAGATGTGTAACATGAGCATGTGTGCCTTTCGTCTTTAGGATGACTGTGATAACATTTACTTACCTCTTCCCTTCGCTTCATTCACGACAGTTTCTCAGTTTCTGTCATATTACTCATCTTGATCATGAGACTCCTAAAAAGTGTCCCTCGAGATGCACAGTCAGATCTTTACTTTACACAGACTTGACAGGTTTGGAAAATTGGCTAATTCACCATTTCTTGATAAAATGATGAAATTCATAAAAGTGAGTCAGAGATACGGTTGGACATTCGACTAAATAAAGATGACTAAATGAAGTTTATTATCCACCATTCAGTGGGATAATAACAAAGAAATACCATAAAGATCATACATTCTTGCTTGTTTCGTCTATTTGAATATACTGTATATTTGAGGCCGAACGTTTTGCAAGCAACACTGCTGCTTCAGTTTTTTGTTGTTGTTTTGTTTTACTTTTATGTGTTTCTGAAGTACATTGAAGGATGACTAACAGACTTTACTTGACAAATAAATCACATTAATTGTGTCCAAACTTTTGGGCCATAACTGTATATCATCCTGAATACAACATTATAATATACCAATCAGCCACAATACTGTGATCACAGAGATATAAAGAGATCATAATGTTGATTATTTCATTACAATGACACATTTCAGTGGCTGAGATGTATTCAGCAATAAGCAAATGTTTAGTCTTTGAAGTCAATGTGTTGAAAACAGCAAAATAGTCAGTTGCAAAGATCTGAGAGACTTTGACAAAAGGCCATAGTGTGATGGTGCAGGTCTTTTTGGGAGGTCATGGTTTGCAGTAGTCAAAGTGGTCTAATGGAGATGAAGTGTGGAATAGATAACAGAGCGGATCTGACTGCTGTCTTGGTTATTTCTATGATAGCAAAAGGAATTTGTATTCTGACATTACAATGTATCATGGTAAAAGTCTGAATGTTTTATGGCCCTGGCCTTGACCTTATATTACCTGGAAGGTTACATAATGTAACAGCATATCCTGTAAAACAAAATTGACTGTACTGTATTGTTTTTGTATTTTGAATTTATTTTTAGATTTAAAAATTTTTATTCATTGATCTATTTTTGGTGGTGGTGGGTTGTTTTTTTTTTTTGTTTTTTTACATTTGTTTTCATATTTAAATGCTTCTATTTTCTTTTAATTCCAGCCTGTTGCATCACTGTAAAATGTTTGATGGATGAAAAGTAAGAAAAAACAATAAAAAGAGAATTATAAAAAAAAAGCTGTCTAAAGGAAGATACATTTATTTCAATCTAATCTAGCTGGACAAACAAATCACTTCTCAAGTTGCTTAGATTCATACACCCAAGATTCTGCTTCTAAATGTTCATTTATTGCCTAATTTACCCACCAACATTCTAACCATGTATGGCCATATATACCATACCAGATATACTTTAACTTTATCATTTGCCAGTGGTCATAATGTTATGGCTGACTGGTTTATAATACACACAATGACCCTAAAAATAACAAAAAAAAAAAAAAAACCCAAAAAAAACATTTTACCCATACGTAATAGCACCATTTAGTAGGTGCTCTCAAACCTTTGTCCCTACAAACACATGCACCTGCAGGGTATTTTATTATTTCTTGCTTGTTTCAGAACAGCTGTTAATTTTAGTGGAAAAAAATTCTAATCCTAAGTCCTTATTCTATATTTGGGCTCCCACTTAACAGTTTCCTCTCTCCTATATGAGTCACAACGGTGACCACAAGATACTGCAATAGAGAGTAAAAGAGAGAAAGGAAAAAAGAAAAAACTCCAGATCTTTCAGAAACCGAAAGCAAGTAATGGCAAATGTATAAATTGTTTGTAGGCTTCAGTCAAGCATGAAGGTCCTACTCAAAGCACAGCTGACTACAACTCCAAGGTAAGCCCATCATCATAATTTCTCTAAAGATGGTGAGTTTCTTACTGGGTTACCTGAACTTGAATCTCTTAAAACAGTGGAAAAATACAATAGCAATTAATGTGTTATACTTGATACTTAGGTAGAAAAAAAAAAGGATTTGTAGAAAATCATATTTTTAGTCTTAACTAGTGTTCATGTTCATCTTCAGGTTGTCCAAAAGCTGCACTGTTTCAGTAAATGTTGATGTTTTGCTGTTTAAATCCTCACAGCTCTACTGATTTTTGCATTCATTCGTGTTGCTCTGTGTTTATTTTTATCAGTTCTCAGCAAAATTCATGTGTTTGGACAGTGAGGTTCTTTCGGTGAATGAGCAAGATGTTGAGTCATGTTTTTGATTCTTGCGATTCTCTGTTAATCATAAGATGGCTGTTTTGAACCCAAATACATGATGCAAGAAGATACTTGTTTAATGATACAAATGAAATCTTTTCTTTAAATTAAGATTGGTACAACCAGCACATTTTTGTTTCTTAGCGCTTTTTTTTTTGTTTTTAACATTTTTTAACATAAATTTTCCTTTTCTTGTTAAGAGATATAAGTGGCATTTCTTTTCAAAATATTAATTAACTTCTTTTTATAAACATAGTCATCATCAGTTCCCATAAGATGAATCCAAGTTCTTAACCAGAACACTGTAAACCACATTGGAAGTGATATTGTGCATCTAAGTTGTTGGTGAAGCAAACAGAAGTGATATATCTGTCTCCGGTTTGTGCCTGAAAAGCAGCTGACCAGTGTTGGAGAAGTTACTTTTAAAAAATAACTTTTTCTCATTGCCTCTCTGAAAAGTAATCCATTACTTTACTTAGTTGCCCTCCATGGAGAATAACTTTTTTTTTTTTTTTTTTTTACAGTACTTGTTACTTTTACATTACTTTTACGTTGTTCAACTCTGGGAAGAACCACATATTTGTTCATAAATATGTAGGGCTTCATAAAGTTTGACTTTATGCTCTTTGTTATAAAAAATGCCACAAACAGAGAACTTGACAAGAAACCATTGGTCTACTATAAGCTTCAACACCACCACTAAGCCCTGTCGAACAATATGAAATAACATAGCCTCCATGCATCCTATGGGCATGTAGGTGAACACAAAATACATTAGGGTTTATCATTTTTTGTCCAACTCTTGTTTAGTTACCCGGTGAGACAAGGTGAAATGAGAGCTCATGACTTTTGGGCAGGAGCATGTGTGTAATTCTTAGGGGGTTAAAATTGTACATGACACTTGTCAAATCTGTCCGTTACACTACTTTTTAACTGAAAAAAATAGTGTGTTACTGTGACACGTTACTTTGTAACTCGTTACACGCAACACTGCTGCTGACCAACCTGCTTTTGAACACTAATTTTATTTAACGCTTTTTTTGTTTTTTATTTCTGGACTACATTTTCTAATATGAATATGCTTCTTTTCTAGATGACCATTTGCTGGCAGGCTCTCATTCTCCTCTGTTTCATATTGAACTGTGTGGACTCCTCGGCTCCATCTCTGGTCCTCCAAACCAAATATAAAAATTCATTTCGTCTCACAAGGTCTACCCGGACTCGGGTCCAGCAGCTGCTATTGAACTATGTGAGTATCAAAAGGTAACCTTAGCTCACACTTCTAATATTTGATATATTCATATTTCCTTAGGAGCAACCTTTGAATCATTGAAAAATCTATTTCAACAGAAGAAGCAGCAGCTGGGAAACAAGGACTTTGAGGACAGAAGTCAACACTTGAAGGACTTGCCAGTACTTTCAACAGATTTCTACAACTGGCTGAATTTGTCGGTTAGTGAATCTCTGGGTGCTTTTCAAAGAATTTGACAAAAAATTCTACCACGTCATCTTTATTAGAATAGAATTTTTCTTTGTTTTGAGATTGCTTCATAAAACTTAAAGGGAGAGCTGATGTAATTTCCACAATGTCTGTTATTGCAGAGTAGAAAACTTTGACAAAAAATTGAGAGGAATTCCCCACTTACAAATTAAAGCACAGACGGGGAGACGTTTTTTTATTATGTAATAGCGTGGTTGTTGTGTCTGCAGGACTGGGAGCGGCTTGACTCTGCTTTTGGGGATATGCAGGTCTACTGGAACATGCTGGAGTGGAAGAGAAAACAGCTAGAAAAGGCAGACAAAGAGCAGATGGTGGCTCAGACCACTTTACCTCAGAGCATTAAACACATTCAGCTGGACCTGAGGGACCTGATGAGTCAAGTCAGCAGTCAGGTGAGCACATTAACAGACCTACTGAAATACATGGAGGTAACAGCGTTTTATCACCACATAAAGTCTGTAAAGGAAGCAACAGTGAAACTTGCTGGATCAAGCAATTACTATATTGTCTTGATTATTTTTATTTATCAATGTATTTATTCTGTTGTTTAATTTCTTATACACTTAAAATGTTTTTTTTTTTCTTCTGCTCAAAATAAACAAATAAATCAATGAAATTAATTCAATAAAGTTTTTGGTAACAAGGTGACACAAATGGTTTCTAATGAGACAACTCATAGATAGTTGATGATACATACATTTTATACAGTTTTGAACTCAACTTCAGATTTTACAAGCTGCTTATCTTTGTCTTGTCACTTTATCAGTCAGCATATAAAACTATTTTAAAAATATTTTTACATTTTTACAAAGAATGACACAAAAATACCCCCACCAAAAAAAGGGGTAAAAACTGCACATCGTAGAATTTCCAGCAACAGTCCTGACAACAATAAATTAATATGCTACAAATTAGTAATTGTATATCAAATAATTAAAATAAAAAATAAAAAATGAAAAATGTATATAATAATAAAAATAGCAAGTCAGTTACTCACATCAGTCACCTGGTTGAAGAAATTTTAACACAAGATCCCTTATCAAACACATTGCCTCCATCATCATCATAATACCTTAATCTTTCCAGATGTAGCGTGTTTGACAGTTCTCCCAACCAAAGGTCAAACATGGGCAAAGAGTTTTTCTTCCACACTCTAAGAATAAACTTTTTAGCAATCACCATACTAAACAAAACAGCCCTTCTCATATTTTTTTGGCTGACGGTAAAGCACTAGAAGCCCCAGTGATGGAAATGAGTGGATCTGGATCCCAGTGCTCCCCAAAAGCCTCTGAAAAACAATAAAAAAAACATTCTTTCAGAATGAGTAAAGTTTACTGCATGACCAGAGGGAGTGCATCAAGTTGCCGATTGCACACTGGTGACATGTTGGTAAAAAAAAAGCTATTTAGCTTCTCCCTTGAGTAGTACTCTGTGTAATGTTTTGAACTAAGAATGTGCCTGGTATTGACTGAACAATCATGTATACTCTTTAAACATTCACCCCAGACTTCATCAGTTAGTTTTACCTCCAACTCATCCTCCCTTGCCCTCTTAATTCCAGTCATGTCTGTGTGCATGTCAATATACTGCCCCCCGACAGAATCAAATTTATTTATTGCCTCCAGGGCCTCATGTTTGGTTAAGACACCAAAGTCAGACACCTTTTCCCTAACAAAGTCCTGGATCTGTAAGTATCAAAAAAAAAAACCTTAAGGAAATACTGTATACTGAGTGTAGGCAAAAGATGCAAAGGCCGCATCAACATACAGATCTATAACACAAACCCCTTTCAGTCTCCATGTGTGGAAGACAGTATCCTTAAGGCCTGGAAAAATGGAATGAGTCTCATAAATAGGAGTGTTTCCAAATTCTTATGGTGTTGCCTACAACAAAACTGTTATTATGTCAGAAGGATTTATTAACATAAACGGGACTAATGAGGAGGGCAGGCAAGGACGTATTTCTACAGTGCAGACATTCCAAGCATATAAAACTATTTAGAGATACTACCAGCAGGGGGAGGTTTGTCGTAAACTAAGTTTTTGAGCAATGCGAAATGCTGATGGTGATGAAACTCTTGTAGCTTAGAATTTAACCATGTGTAGACAAAGCTGACAGGTATGAATACTACTAATAGAGAAGACTGAGGATGGCGAGTTACCAATAAGATCTGGGGCGTAACAGTAAAGTTAAATGTGGGTTTACCATTTAACATATAATACATTACAATTCCCCTTTTAATTACATTTATGTATTGAAGCATTTACAACCAAAGTAGTGTTATTGTAAAATGGCACTAAACTGCTGTTTTCTTTCTCCCCTAGATGAGTTACATGAAGACCACTTCAGAGAGGCCAGCCTCTACAACTGTTCAAGCATCCATGAACCCTGGGAGCAACTCCAAAACAATATGGGACAACCGAGTGGAGGGTTACATCATCTTGAGGGATCTAGACCTTTACCTCATCAAGCTGGCAAGAGACTTCCTCCTGCTGGCTTCAAAAGCACATTTATGACTTGGTACAAAGAAAAAAAAACTGGAAGCCTGACATGATATGTATGCACACAAACAGGTAGAAATTACAGGAAATCAAAACTGAACTGACACCGAGCACATAACAGAAAAATGAAGACGATTATTGTGATAACCACACAGTTTAATTAGTGTTTCAGTGGCAACACCTCAAACATGAATCTTATTTTAGCTGGTTTGCATTTTTGACATGCTGTTCTACTGTATATACATAAGGGATTTTTTAGGTGTTTCCCAGAGTTTCTGTCATACCTCTAACTGTAAGTTTGCAATAAGCTTACTGCTGAACAGAGACTACACTCCTCAACATCCTCTTTTTCCCCAGCCCTCTTTGTACTGGACTTTCCAAAGATATATTTACTATTTATTGACATATTTATTAAAATGTTATTTATTTCAGAGTGGTTTATTTCTTTTACAACATAAAAATACAGTGTTATACATATGTTTTTGTTATATTTGAGTGGAAAAATATCTATGTATGTCTGACAATAAAGAATGAAGCATTGGAGCTGTGATGCCTTCATTTTGTAATTTCTACTCTTAATTATTGCAACATTGAACATGGATATAAATCAGCAAGGGAGATGGTATCTTCAGTACAAGTAAGAATGACAATAACTGAGTGGCAATCCTCCAGTTAGCTAAAAGGATTACTCTCTCCTGGTTCCTCCAAAGAAACCTATTTGTCGTGGCTGGTTTCTTCAAGTGCTGTTGATTCGAGGAGCAGTCTATAGAGGGAAATGAACACAGTCAGCTGGACAAAATGTTTTTCATATTAAAACACCCACTCCCTTCCTCAGGCTCCCCACATGACATCAGAACAGCCACTGACTCACCACTAGCAGATGTCCCCTCTTGCCTTTGGCCACCTTCAGCTCTGAGCCCCTGACGAAATCAATGATTCCCTCTTTGCCCCGAGCCACAGCAAACTTAATACTGCACACCACACAGGGGAGAACAAAGACAAGATGAGGGATAAGTACTGCAGGAGACGCACAACACAGTCAGACAGGAACTCACCTGCCCGGATTTATGTTCACGTAGTCAATCTTGCTCGCCATCATGGCTAGTTTTGTTACCACCTCAATCACATGGTTGCAGTGCAGCACGGCATCACCCTAAGGGAGACACAGCTGAGTTTAGGTATGGTTATGCACTACTAAATAGCCATGAATACTAACTACTACTCTACCTTTTGCTTATTGTCCTCACTGGGCATGTGAAGAACGAACATCCCATCGCTGAGAGAGCTCACAGAGATACCTGAATTTGTTACAAACCGATAAATTAATTGGTTACCCTTGAACCACAATCTTTGAAAAAGCAAATAATGTCAGTAAGATAGCTTTAACTTCTTCATTTTTCAACCAAAATGATGATAAAACTAATGTGATTGCTACGATACTAAAATTGGGTAAACTAAAATTGTATTTTGTAAGAATGTTGTGCTATTGTCCATGATATTGTTGTTTCTTGTCGTTGGACAATCTGATTTGGAAGATCTTTATGACCTATAAATAACTAATAACTTTTTAAAAATTTGTTTGATAAATATGAAAAAAAGCGTAATTTCAATTGTAATAAGTTATTGTTTTCAAAGACTACTTGCTCCTTATTAGTAATTAAAATACAACAGAAATTTAATTTGACTTGAAAAGTGTTTTAGATATTATTACTTAACATTATATCAAATGTAAAATGTCAGGTTCGGTTGTCACCTCTCAAGGCGTTGTAGTCAATCCTTTGCTTGATCTTGGTTCTGTCCACTAAGACAGCAAAGGTATTGGTGAGGAGCAGCTGGCGAGGACGAGGCTTGAAACCCCTCCTGTCATATTTTGTGACTGAAACTCCATACTAAGAAACACAAGAAGGAATACAGGTGAAAGGTTATAGAAGTTCACTAAGATTTGATCATCATAATGTATCAAACAGGTCAAATGCTACCTGCACTTTGTCATTGCCGAGAGTCTGGACAACTTTCAGGTTGATTTGCTCACGTTCTGTACAAAATAATAAATTGCATCAGAAAGTACTTTGTGTTTTGGTAATATCTAGTAGGTACACATTTAGAATGTACTAATACACACCAAGTCTGGAGTCCAAAAACAGCCTGCCGACACTCTGAGGGTAACTGTCTTTCTGATCCTTGAATATCTCACTGGCTACAACTTTCTGCATCATCTACAGGCAACAAAAAGATAAAATCATAAAGTAAACCATTTCTAAAAGCCAAGTGAGCTACCATTTGAAATTAATGTACCTGTTTCTTCCATTCAGGTTGGATCCTCTTGCAGTATTTCATCACCATGTTCCGTAAGTGAAGCCTCTGCAGGTGCTCAGATGCCTGTATGGACCAAGAAATTGATGATGGTAAAGTGTGTTTTATAGCTTCACAGAGTTACTTTTACCGAACAGGTGAAAAAGTAAATATGGCCTGTGGGTCTCTGGAAGCAGTTCATTGGTACCGGTGATCCCAAACGATGGATGTCCATTACAGTCGCTGAGGGAAAAACTCAAGTGTGGGAGGAGTTTGGTAAGACGATGGAGAAAGACAACTGATTGGCTCCCAAGAGATTCTGGAAAACCAACGCCTTAGGGGTGGAAGATGGCAACTCGCCCACACTGTGGTCAGTGGGGATGGGGAGTTGCTGACATCAACTGAGGGTGTAGTTGGGCAGTAGAAGAAATACATTGAGGAGCTCCTCAGTCCCACTAACAAGTATTCTGTGGGTGAAATGGAGACAAGAGACCAGCAGACAGATGTGCCCATCTCCGGGACAGTGGAGCCCCAGGGGTTGACCAGATCCACCCTGGGTATCTCAAGGCACTGGATGTTATAGAGCTGTCTTGGCTGACATGCCTCTGCAACATTGCGTGGACATTGTGTGGGTGGTGCCTTTGAAGTGGCAAACTGAAGTGGTGGTCCCTATCTTTAAGAAGGGGGACCTGAGGGTGGTTTCCAACTATAGGGGCACTCCTCAGCCTCCCTGGTAAGGTTTAAACCAGGGTACTGGAGAGGAGGGTATCGTCAGTAGTTGAACCTCAAGGAGGAGCAATGCGGTTTTTGTCCTGGGTATTGAACCCTGGACCAGCTCTATACCTTTGCTAGGATGCTGGAGGGGGCATGGGAGCTTGCCCATCCAGTCCACGTGTTTTATGGATCTGGAGAGAGTTTACAACCGTGTCCCCATGGGCATCCTCTGGGGGGTGCTCCTGGAGTACAAGGTGGATGGCCCCTTGTTAGTAGCCATTCAGTCCCTGTACCAGAGGAGTTCAAGTCTGTTCCCCATAGCCGGCAGAAAATTAGACCTGTTCCCAGTGAGGGTTGGACTCCGCCACCGATGGCCCTTTGTCACAAGTTCTGTTCATAACTTTTATGGACCTTTTGTGGTCCCCTTAGCTTCATCGAACAGTGACCTCTAGCTCTTCTGGCGGTGGTTTGCAGTCAGATACGAAGTGGCTGGGATGAAGATCAACACCTCCAAGTCTGAGGCCATGGTCCTCAGCTGGAAGAGGGTGGAGAGGAAGTCCTGCTTCAGGTGGAGGAGTTTCAGCATCTCAGGATCTTGAGGGTAGGATGGAGTGGGAGATCGATAAGTGGATTGGGGTAGCGTCTGCAGTGATACGGACACTACACCAGCCCATTGTGGTAAAGAAGGAGCTAAGCTGAAAGACGAAGCTTTGGATTTTTGATCTACATTCTAACCCTCACATATGGTCATGACCTCTGCGTAATGACCTAAAGAACAAAGTTGCGAGTACAAGTGGCCGAAATGAGTTTCCTTCACAGGGTGGCCAGGCTCAGCCTGAGGGATAGGGTGAGAAGCTCAGACATCCAGGAGGGACTCAAGAGTAGAGTCATTGCTCCTCCATGTCAAGAGGAGCCAGTTGAGGTGGTTTGAGCATCTAATAAAGATACTTCCCAGACGCCTCCCTGGGGAGGTATTTCAGGGGTGCTCAACAAGGAGGAGAGCTTGGGGCCCACCCGGGACATGCTGGAGGGATTATATCTCTTGGCTGCCCTTGGGATTCCCCCAGAAGAGCTAGTGGAAGTGGTTGGGGAGAGAGCTGTCTGGGCTTCACTGCTTAGGCTGCTGCCCCTGCAACCTGGACCCGGATAAATGGAAGACGAGTATGAGTATGAATACTAAAAATAAGTGGAGCTTACTAATAGCCCAGCCTGGTCACACAACACTTCCTGCTCACTGATACCCTGCATATCCAGGCATACATTTTCTTAACTTTTAATCTTTTGAGAAAATGGCATATGTAAAGAACATGTGTTTGAAATTTGAGAAGAATCAGGTGAATGTCAGAGAAATTAGTTGGACAAATTTTCAAAGTTGAAATTATGTATAAAAAAATCCTGAAATTGAAATTCAGTCATCAAATTCCTAGTGGTAAAGACCATGTCTGTGAAATTTGAAAAAAATTGGGTGAATAGAGTCTGACAAATTGGTTGAGGCAGGTGGGGGTATACATATTATATTGTTTGTACCTCAACAAGGGAAGGTGGGGGTGTTGGCCAGTTTTTGTCTAAAACATTCTTTGGCAGGTTCTTGCTCAGCTTCATGAGGAAGGAGTAGCGTACATGATCCAAGAAATACGCATTCTCAGGGCAGTATTCTTCATGGCGGTAGATGAAGCCTTTTATGAACCTGATGAGAACAAACACATTAAAGGAAATACTTTTACAATGCTTGAAACATATAGATGCAAACATTAAAAATACATTAAAGCATCAGTCAAGTACCTGCGTATCAATTCAGCAGCCTCTTTGCGCTTCTTAGCTCTTCGGCGTCCTTTCATTCCTCGCCAGCCAGACTGGATCACTATCACTACACACAAACATCCAATAACTATCAAAAAACTCAGCCAAAGAGAACCATCAAGACATGGTTTACTCACATGAGCTATATGCTATGTGTTAGAGTAGTAACAGATTACACACAAAATCTGTTTCATGTGGAGGAGATTCAATATTCAATACATTCTACTGCACAACTCGAGAAATTAAGAAACCACTCCAAACCAGTCATGTCAGTAACCAGCCAATAACAATGTGAAAGACTGTTGGAGCACATTATAATATACATGACAGCTTATACTGAAAATCATAGGATGTTTCCTAATGACCCAAAATACAAAAAATGCAATTACGTACTGTTTGTAAGTTGTGTTATGTCATATGTTTTGTGAGTAATGCGCTGTATTCTCGTGGCTGTATGGATTGTGAAAACAATTTTCTGTGAAGGACAAATAAGCATATCTATTATCTTTAGGAAACAAGAGGAATGCTGTCCTACAATTCACTATAACAGCAACATCAGGCAATCAGACTGCTGACAAAAAATAAAACAATGACAGGCAAAGATATGCATTTTCCATCTTCTGCCATGTCTGTCAAATAAACTCTTACAATAAGTGGGACTTGAATGTTAACTAACTGGCAAATATAGATTCTACAGTTGGTGTAAAATATGATGGCAATGTTGATGTATAACCTGTGCTAGTTTGCATTATTTATATCATCATATTAAATGCTGTTGTAGTGCAGCCTGTACAAATATCATAAATTAATATGAAGTTCATTCAGTAACAGACATCTTCAAAAACTAAACTGGAAACTAAACTAGAAAAGTGAACTGGAAACTTGTTCTTCAAGCGGAAGCGAGATTTAGCCAAATCAGGCTGGAGTCGGCATATTTGTGAGTTTAAACATTATTATAAACCTAGACTGATGACATTTGCAATTCAACATGTAAACTAAAAGTGAGAACATGACAGCTACATAATTTCTAGCTTTATGCTTACTTTCCATAGATTTAACTGTGCTGATTCAGAATTCATACTGACAAATATAAGTGGAAGGGAGAGTGAACTGACTGTTGGAGTAACTTTAACCTATACCCTAATTTTAGCCTATTTATGTTCCAAACATGGCAATGAAGTCACATTTTTTTTGGAATGTTGCCCATGATAATATCCTGCATTAGACAACTTTGTAAGAAGGCATGGGGTGAAGTATCCAAGATGTAATGTGTTTTTTGAGTCTTCATATACTGCACATGGTAGTTTCACCACAGGACTACTCATGTAAGTGTGGCCGGATTCCCTCAGCACTGCAGGGTTTTTTCTTATGTAATTCTATTTATCTTTCCTTGAACTCATGTTTTCCATTGAGATCAAAGAAAAGTGGTTAGTAAAGGTAGATAAGAGTTCATTTTTGTTAACCTTTTAAACACAACCCTTGTTGTCCCTGCCTTAGTGTCTATAACCCCAATTCATATGTCTTATCAATACTTGTATGAGATACCTCTCCAAACTAGGACACTTCCAAAACATGCATGACAGTAATACTGCTGAAAGCTTACAATGTTTACAGGAGTAATAATCAGTGTTTGGGAATAAGCTGTTAACTTTTTGATTTGACCGGTGCTGTCTATGTAATCCCTTGTATTGTATAAGATTCTGTCTAGTGGAGACATGAGGAGTGCTTTTTCTTACTGCTCCTTTAAATCTCTAACTCCAACAGATCGTGTCACATATGTCTAAGGTGTTGAAGAGTGCTTGTAGATATCGGCTGAGGTAGCATTTATACAGTCGCGGAAAAAAATATTAGACCACCCTATGTTTTCTTCAATTTCATGTTCATTTTGATGTCTGGTACAACTAAAGGTACATTTGGGCAGATATAATGATTACAACAAAAATAGCTGATAAGAGTTTAATTTAAGAGCTGATATCTATCCATTTTTGATGGTTTTCTTGATAATAACCAAAATCACATATGTTCTTACATCAATATCTATGACATTGAGCTGACAAAAACAGTGCTTTTAGACATTCCATGTTTTCTTTTCTGTCTGTTTTAGTCACATGATACACACAGGAGTCA
>JAPTGZ010000007.1:17237918-17251982 GCA_029814645.1 Fowleria isostigma | reverse complement strand
TGTCTACACCTTCCTCCAACAATGTGTTTTACCTGCCCAGCTTGTACTCCTCTGCTTTGTATCCCAGGTGGTTGACCAGTGTGGACACGCCATCAGCGAGTTTGCCATGCCAGTTGGGCCACGTCTCTGGACACAGGGGCTTATACCTAAATCCATAATTGTAATGACAGAAGGTTGAGCACAGGGGGAAGTGATTTAGGCAGATAGTCCGACAGAGAAAATATCACCTCTGCAGGAAGGCTTCAAAACGACGTCTGTAGGCGAAGCCAGCTCTCCTGACCCGTAAGTTTTCCATCAGACCCAAGTACTTCACCTGGTGTCTGACCAGAACTTCATCGAACCGACCTGCAGAAAGAGGTGATATTTATTGCGTTCTTTTACACACTTTAAAAACACACATACTAATTTTATAGTATATTTAAAAATGTTAACATGTTTAATACATTGTGTTTTTCTAGTTTTCTGGTGGGATTCCCAGTATTTGCTTCTGATACAAACCCAATAATTGTGGTTTTTATAGTTTCATTAACATTATTCCCTTTTCTTCAAGCCATTGCTCAAGTCTTGAACCCAAATAACTTTAAAATCTACAGGAAGTGCTGAGTCTATTCCACATTCATAATTATCCTAGCTGTGAGTGATATGCTATTTCTGCTTAACACAGAGAGGAAAGAATCATAGGTTTTATTTTATTCAGGACTAAACTTTAGCTACATTTTTAAATAAAGATTAAACCAGAACAACTTGACCAGAGATTTAGGAAAAAAAAAAGTATATCCATCATTTGAGGTCTGTTTTCCATTTTTGTAAAACATTGTGAATTGCCCTATGTGTCAGGAGGTGATGAAGGACCCACAAGCGGACTCGGGAAATCCAGGAAAAAGCTCTTTATTGAGCGCAAAAACAAACCACAGGCACACAGAACTACAAAAAAATTACTATACAAAGCACACACAGCAGTCATCAGTATAGTTATCAGTGCAAAGAGGAAAAACAAACTGACAAGGAGTGCAGGGGAGAGAGAACTTAAATAGTGTGGTGATTAGGGACAGGTGTGAAAGCAAATGAGCAGCAGGTGAGTGGAGTGAGGGGAAAACAGCAAGTAGGTGAGGTCGTGACTGAATGGTGCTATACAAATAAATTTGCTTTGCCTTGAATTGAGGTATAGACTTAACAACTTTAGAGTTCTGTAAACAGATTTGTGGCGATATGCACAGGAACCTGTATGTGGGAAGATGTACCGGGGGGAAGTTAGATAGTGACGGACGCTTGGAGTTGGTGGTTGGAAATAAAGTCATAAAAGGATATATAGACAGCAGAGTCTGTTACAAGATTCATATTATATTATGTGACATGTAAGCATACCTGGCTGCTTGGCATCATTAGGTTTGATACAGCGCACGTAGGACGGTTCTTTTGACATGAGGATCTCCATAAGTTTCATCAGGCTGTTCTTAAACTGAGTGGCAGCCTAAAGTAAACACAGAGTGAGGAACTGTGGAATATTCTGTTGTTTTGGAAGTTTGTATCAGTATGAGCATGAGCTAATCTCTGGACAAGGGAATAAAACATTTTAAATATGAAGTACAGAGGATATTCCAATGTGTCCCAATAATTAAAAATGGAAACGACAGTATCAGTACTTCTTGTTTAAAACCACACCTACTAAGATAAAAAAAAAAAAAAAACTCTAAAAAGAAAAAGTGCTAAGGCATAGGGAAAATGGTATATATTTCTCACCATCTCTGGACGTTTCTGGTCAATCACTTCCTCTCTGCGGAAGCAGTGATTTAGGATCTGGTTGTCTGACTGGCACATGACCTGAGCAGAGACAAACCACATGGCCACATGAAGCACAAGCCGCTCTTCCTGCCCATGTTCCTCCTTCTACCTTGATCTTTTGTATTGACCTTACCTCTTTCAGGTTCCTGTTCAGCAAATCATTGTTCTTGTCCATGAAACCTACAACAATACAGTTTGTAATCAAGAAATTAATGGTTTGACTGTCATACTCTGTAATATGTTTCACCTCTTGCACATAAATGATTGAATAAATAAAAATAACGATTAAAGATGAATGATAACACACCATTGACATTGTAATTGACCTCTCCAGCATAATGCAGCAGTCTGAACTCCTCCCTATTCATTACCCTCCGTGTTTTTCCATTGGCCAACTTGTGACTAAAAGATATTAACACACATGTAGGTGTATGAACACAAAATAAGTTATATTGTATAGAATGTAGTTGAAGATAACATAAATGTAAACTATGATACTTACGTGACAAAATGGGGATGACCACCCAGTGTGTCTTCCAGTTTCTCTAAAAAGGAGATGTCACATGTTTCTCCAGGTCTCAGACACTCCTCGTCCTGCAAGATAATCAGTAATAAACTTAATATGGGACGAGGATTACATCATACATACAGAGGAAAAAATATAAACTACTTGTCACCAGAATGGAGATGATGCCTTTGTGCTTCTCCTCTATCAGGTCACAAATGATCTTATTGTCAAAGTACTGCACAGTCTCCCACTGAAATTAAGTACAACATGAAATCTTAAGTTAATATAGAAATCTATATAGGTGCACAGATGTGTAACACTTCTTTATTTTTCATCAGTGCACTTACTGCAATCCCCTCTGTCTCATATTCCTCCTGTTCTGATCTGAGGGTGAGCTCGATAAACAACTGCTGAAGCTTCTCGTTGCAGTAGTTGATGCAGAACTGCTCAAAACTGTAGGCAGAAATATTTGGGAAATTAGGCCAAATGCGCTTGAGAGTTATGTGCATTGGGGACACAACAGAAGTAATTCCAAAGAATATGGTTTCTGGCTGTTCTGAAACACAGGTAAAGAGAACTCATACCTATTGTGCTGCAGGACCTCAAACCCATAAATATCTAGAAGTCCTATAACAGAGGATCCTTTGCTGCTGTGGTAGATTTCATCCTGTGTAACATAAGTCCAAAGCATATAATCACATGGTAAAACACTACAACAGCATAATTGTTCCTGTGTCCTTGAGATGGAGACTTTACCTTGAGAGCGAGTGATTGGTTGATCTTCTCTACCAACCATGTGAAGGTGCGGCCGTACATAGCCTTGGCTAAGGCATCACGAGCAGACATAGCCTGCTCAAAGTTTAGTGGGCTGATCATCTGTAACATTCAAGTAATAAATTAAATAAATACATCTGCATAATACACACCTAACAGCTGTAAATATGAGAAGCGAGGACAAAAACATGGTCACCTCCTCTCCTTTGGCAGTTAGTTTCTTGTGAGTGAGTGCCTCCCTGAGGGCTGAGCCATCAACTCCCAGCAGCTGGAAAACAACACATCTGTTCTCAGCTTTGACTTTCTGCATATTTGAGCATCCATTAATACTAGCGGGACTGTTCTGACCTTCTCAAGATTTCTTATCTGTGTCTCAGTGGTGATATGAGTTTCTCCCTCCTCCCCTTCCCCAAAATGTGTGTTCCCGAGATGGAGAACGCTGGCGATGATATTCAGCAAATTCTGAGGTCAGACAGAGGAAAAACTGTCAACAACCATCTCATAATAAAACAATTCCTTACATCATAAGTAGTGAAATGGCAATTTCCCCTTCGTCTTTACCAGAAATACATGCAGCATTATGCAGAGTTGCCTTCAATCTTTATTACCAGAATCAAAAATGTAAGTCAATGTTTGGAAAAAACAAAAACATATTAAATATTTATGGTTGAAAATAAAGATGTAAGACCAAACAACAAGGGAAGATGAATTAATATGAATAAATGATATACACATAAAAGACTATAAACAGTGAATCTGTGCATCTTGCGATCATTTAATATTGGTGTTCATATTAACTAAGCTATTAATTCATGCATTATTTAACATATATTAATACCCTAACATCAGCTATTAAATGATGTATGAATCAATACCCTAGTTAACATGAACATTATTATTTAACAGTAGCTAAACACAAAAGGCAGATGATTAATGTTTATTACTATATAACTAATAATTATTGTGCCCTAATTGTAAAGTGTTATCATAAAACCATGCCTTTGGGTTAGGGTTTGGCATCCACTGTCCATGGATCTTGTCTAATTACCGCATTGTCTAGGTTACACTTGAATATAGTGACCTGCAAACATTAGTGAAAAACACAACATCATATTCAGTTTATATAAAGATAAATGTCTTCAGTATTACTGACCTGCACTTCTTCATCACTGAAGCCAATAACAGACAGGGCCTTCATGACAGCTTTCCAATTATTCTTGTCACTAATGGAGCTTACTCTGGGACAGTTTCCCTGAACAAGACAAATCTGTGTTAAATCACAACTACTGTATAAATGTATCAAAGTCAGTGTAAATAGCATGTTTGGATGTCACTTTCACCTCCGCGTACTCACTTTGACTAGATACTTGTAGTTCTGTGGATTTCTGCCCAGGTCCAATCTGTGAAGCAGGTCGTCGTCTCCTCCCTCCAGAAGCTGATAGAAGATGTGGAAGTTTCTCTCTCCATGGTTTTGGTGTACAACACGAGATTTCTCCAGAAGGTAGTTGAGGATGTGTCCTCCAACTGGTGTCCCCTTTAAGTGTTTAGTTTCAATTTGTAGACAAACAGGGACTGTTAAAACCAGGGTTGCTGCTCTAAAGCCTGGAACATGAAATCTAAAAAGAAAGTAATGTAATCAAAGACTTTTTGCCATACATAATGAGCAAGGGACTTACCCTAAAATCAAACTGGACATCCATGTATTTCCCAAAACGGCTGGAGTTGTCATTCCTAAGCGTTTTGGCATTGCCGAAGGCCTGTGCAAAACAAAAGAGGTAGGAAAGTAATAAAAGGCAATTAGTGGTAGGAAGTTAAATTTAAAAATAACAATAGAATAAGTGATTCATCAATGGTACAATTAACGGAAAACATTCAAATAATTTGAAACATGGAACAAATGAAACATAAACAATTTAGAAAAATAATTTAACATATATACTGATTCTAAAATTCTAATTGCGATACTGTTGTTCAGTTTTTAATGGGAGCAGTTAAATACCTCCAGAACAGGGTTTGACTGTAGTAGTCGTTCACCAAGGGCAGCCACGTGATCATTTGCAGGGCAGGTAACAGCGTAGTAGAGGAGAATCTTCTTGGAAGCCTCAGTTTTACCTGCACCACTCTCCCCTGATATGAGAATGCACTGGTCTTTCCTCTCAGTTCGCATGGCCCGGTAAGTGTTGTCTGATAGTGCATAGCTGTGAAAAAGTTAAAAAGCAGCTATAAATCAACATCCTGTCACAACATTGTGATGAAATAAATCCATGTACATCCTTCTGAACTTAAGCCATTTAATACAAAGCTGTATTTTAGTTGCTTAGGTGTAAACATTACTCACTACATTATGTTATTAAAACTGTCTTTCCAAATTTTTAATGGTTGGACATGCTCCAACAAATAGGACACCAAAACCAAAATAATCTCTACACATCACTGAATTCCACTCCTGTATTATTTTTTGATTAAAATCTATTAATAATATACAGTATGTTGGAAATGCCATGTAATTATTAGTAGGGCCATGTATGATTCTGAGAAAATGTTCATGTAGTGACTCACATGTGTGGTGATATCTCATAGAAGCTGACCCCTCGGTAGCGTTCCATCTGCTGCTTGGAGTAAATCTCCAGCTCTTTGTAAGGATTCACTGACACCAACACTGAGCCAATATAAGTCTGAGCCAAAGTATTAGAAAAAGAGAAAACACATTCAAGTATGTCTCATCAAAACAAACATGTATAACACATACAACAGGAAATAACACGTGAATAAAATGGCTCTATTACATAGACTAAATTTTCTCTGAAGCGTCGCCGTAGGTTTTCTATGAAGGCTGCTTCACTGTTGTAATTTTCCAGTAGGACAAAGTCCTGGACCCCAACCCTGTCACGGGCAGTCAGGGCACTCTCCATCACCAGGCGCACTCTCCCCTCAACATCCACTTCCTACAAGACACACATTACACAGTATAGTACTATGGAAATGAAGCAGGTGTCGAACACAGGTAACTGATACTGCTGGGAGGAGAAGAGTCAGTCACTCTAGATCAGTGTCTCAGGAAGCACATGAGTGAATTTGATAAATGAGAGGAAGAAAATGAATGAATGAAGTCTAGATAGAGTTACACTCTACATCCCTCAAGTGTTCACATCTTAAAAAGAAAAGAGGAAAAGGGTTTCCTGCTCTCACTGAATGCCTTCTCATAGCTGTAATATCATTGTACTGACAAGCAGGGGGCAGACAAGACCTGCTCCCACTTCAGTACAATCACTTAAATACAACAGTGCTGATCAACACCATAATAATCACAAGATAATACAATAACAGACAGAATTAAGAACTAATTCAAGAGTGTGGATATGTTTTTCAATAATTTATCAAAGTCAAATGCTGTGTGACTTAGGACCGTATCACCAAAACAACACTGTTCTGTGCTGCTTGACTGTAGCCAGAAAAAACATGCAAACACTGAGTTCCAGCGAACCTTGCCAAGATTAAACAAAGAAGACATTTAAAGAATCCCAATGATAAACAGACGGGATGGGCTCCTCTATTATGCGATAGTGAGATAGAGTATTATGATGTATGTACAGTACACACAGCTTCTTTTTTTTTTTTTATCACCAGACAGGGTTAAACCAATGCAAGTAGGAAGGTGTGTGTACATGTCAACCTGACGGTGATGGCATCCTTGAAGAACAGACAGGAAATAATTACGAGTTGGCAAAAAGAAAATTCTCGTATATGCCCCAAAGTAATATTACTCATGCTCAGCCAGTCATGCCCACGGAGAGGTAAGAATGCCAGTATTCAATACTCACTGATAAAAATCAAGGCACACGAAGCAGTGTGTAATCAATGCCCAAAGTCATCCAGCAGCTGCCTTTCCTCAGTCTGAAAGCTGCACTTACAAGAGGAGCCCTCCTATTTCTTTACCCAGCAATAATAAAAAAAAAAAAAAACAAGCAGAGTGGAACAAAGGGGCTAAACTTCCAAAGAACTTCTGTTTGCCTTGACTGCAAGACCCTCTCAAGGGTCTCTTTTGGCTGGTTAATGTTGGTAGAGGGTCATTATCTCTGAACATTAGATGCAGGAAAATCCTTGAAAAAACACCAGTGGACAACAGTGGACAATAGCCAAGAAATGAGACCAAAGGAAGGTCACCGGACACTTCCACATCAGCCACTCCTCCCTCCTTCACCTACAAGTATTGTTCTCCCACTATTGCAGGTGGGCTCGCTACAGATAGTACTTACAGATCACGGTCAGATTTTCCAAAGGATACAGCTAAGGAATGTTAGGGTCAGGTTTCGGGCAACTGTTCAGTGGATACTAAAAGTTTCTCTGCTCTGGGTCACTACCTATGAATGTTTTTATATGCACTTTATTCCACAAAACGGAAATCCTTTTTTTTGCATCTCATTTTATAACAAACGCTCGACAAATTCAGAATAGTTTGGAATATCAACAGGCAAACAAAAACAGAAGCAAACAAACAAAAACCCCATTCTGCTTGAGGTGTGTGAAACTTGCCATTAACTACAGATGTAATGATTTGACTGTCAAACTACTGTAGAAATTGAATGCATATACTGCTGTATAATATCACATGTGGTGTGCCACAAAGAATTTGATCTAATTAAGTAACATAAATTAAACAACAATATTTTCACCAACATCTGTTTAACTGTAACCACAGTGTGGGCATAACACTCATTGCATATAATCTTAAACTGTTAAAGAGGATCTTAGTATGAAATCACAGAGGACATTTTTACGTCCACATGTATCAGCTTATACAGCATGGACAGCTGGCATTAGAGTCTGGTTTAAACTTCAACAAAAGTTGATATGTGACGTTATGTGATGAGTTCAGTAGCTGGTGTGCTTCCAGTGTGTGTAATGTTCACCTTTCTAGTGTCCTTAAATGCTCAGTTTGTTGTTTGCCCTTAAGTGAAACAGGGAGGCATTGAAAGATACAGTATCACAGCTTCCAAGCAACAAAATACTGTTTTCTCGCTCACATCAAAACAGAGCAAACATTGTTTTTAAGGCTTTATCCCAGGAAGTACACCCCCACAAACAGTTACTTAATGGTACAAATCCTGATCCATTACAATACCAGAGAAACTTTGCTATCTTTACAGTTGCAAAATATAAAACGCAATGTGTAATTTTTTTCTTTTTCTGCTACTAAGATACGTTTAAAGGCTGCATGTCAGGGATAGAGATTTAACCTGGATAAAATGTAATCCTTGCACTATTGCTGCTGTTCCTAGCAGGGCCTGAGTGCTTTATGTGGAATTTAAGTGTGACTGACAGAGACTTGAGGAGAAATCTTTAGGTTTGTTGGTTCAGCAACAATGACAGCCAGTGAAGAAGGCTATCCTAAAAGTAAGACTTGGCTCTTGGCCCCATGACTAAGCTCCACTAGGCCAAATACATTTGGATTGTCTTCCTTATAAGGCATGCCCCACCACTCTGTCCTAGGGTGAGCTCCTCCACTACCACAGCTGCCTCTACACCTCTGATGTGCCAGTAATGGATATAACGGAAAAACAACATGTGTATATGCTTTGGACTGTTAGAGTTTTAGGCTTAAACAAAACCAAAAATAGACACTGAGTCATAAACATGGCAGAGAAAACCACCAGTGACTCATTGTACCGTTGAACTTTTTTTCTCTCAAGTCTAAGCGCTTTACTGTATGAGCCTATAAATGTATGCACTCTCCCAAAAAATATACAAAATGCATTCACTGTGCAGTTGTAGACATGAAAACACAGCAGAGAGCATCATAGCAGTCAGGCTTACCCTGCCTTGGTACCTCATCCTGTCCTATTGTTGCTGGAAGAAGGCTGAGCTGGTGGTTCCCCTTGGGGTGGTGCTCCTCCTCCTGTGTCAGTCACACTCTTGAACTTTTCATCCACCTTTTCCCATCAGCGACGGAATTTTTTCATTTATCGTCTCTCCCCGTCAGTCACCGTTACACTTTCTCAACGCTTTAGTCACTTTCTCCACGCCTCTCCTCCTCTTTGCCTGGCGTCCCTGTGAGGACAAAACACACGCAGTCAGGCCAAAACACCAACAGCTCCTCTTGTTTATACCTTCAATTCATCTTCCCTTTGACAGGTCAAGCAAATGTCCGCCTCTCCACAAGCCCCTCTCCTTCCTTTAAACTATACAGCATGAAATAAGGGCAGGAACTCCACTCACACGTCATATGCTGAAAAAAACAAAAACTCAAGGGAAAGTATGCTGTTGGAGTGCATAAAAAAAAGAAACAGAAAGACAGAAAGCTACAAGCGCTTGGAAAAATTTGCTAAGAGACCCAAACTACAAACATGTAATCAGTGTGCAGCTATATAAAAAAGAAAAAACAGAAATCACATGATGAGATCTCTGCACATTCTTTCTTTCCTTCCCTCCCTTTTTAGCTTGCTCCCTCCCTTTTCTCCCACAAGCTGAGACAGATTCACATGGGATGAGAGTTATGGAAGTGTTTCACCAGAGTTTGCTCGTCTCCTTGTGGCTGCCCTCCCCTGTTGATGAAGTAACTTCCACCATCATCAAAATGTCACTGCATGACTATTTGAAAATCTGTTTTTCATTTGCTAAATTGGGTTTATAGGCTCTACCCCAGTGACAGTTATTACACAACAAAGTTAATATTTTTGCAACTTTTCCTCCTATGTGACTGTCATGTAGTGTCAGCTTGGACCATCAGACACTGGATAAAGTTTCCTCCCATTCAGGGTTTTCTGGTGAGTGCTGTCAAGGCAGTGTTGCCTCTGTGTGAGAACAGTGCCCTCCTCTGGTTTCCCTCTCCTCATCTTTCCTCTCACCCCATTTTGCCTCAGTCTGTCTCCACGCCTCACTCGCATTCCCTTGCCAGCGTCATCAAATATCCAACACTAAAGAATCTGAATAATGTTACCCAGATGGAGAACGTCTCTCGCTCTTTTTCTCCATCTCCAGCTGTTTCGATAGTTTGTGAAAGACGAAATAAAAGTATCTGTGCTTCCTACTAGCCATGTGCACAGTCTATTTTATGTAAGGTGATCTGTCATATTCATTAAAGGACATGCATCAATTTAAAACTAAATCATGGTCCTCTGCCCCTTTTACTAAATATGGACAGTACTCATTTCAGGCCCACCCTACGTTTCCCCCCTCTTGATCTTTTTTGGTCAAATGTTTTCTCACTTTTTTCTGAATATTTCATCATCACTTTTCTTCAAACTGTGGTCTATTCACATCAAACGTTTAGTCACTATTCTCTAGCTCCTTTTCATACAATGAAAACACAGTTTATAATTAAATTACCATTGAAAATATTGATCAAAGCCAAATGGTATTGTATTGTTGTCTTTCCATATCAAACCCAAACAGAAAGGAAACTATTTATGTTGAAGAGGTTTTGTGGGCCACATTGTACACCAGGATGCAATGTATTTTCAAATGCGTCTGCAACAAGCATATGAATACACGTAGAACAATTGTGCTTGATGAGTTGTTCGATGAATGTGCCAAGGAACTGAACGTGAGATTAATAGAGTTCACGAACACTGGAGTACTGTGTATCTATAGGCCCAGAGTGTAGGTGTAACTAGACTTGGACCTGAACCTACAGTCGATTTAGTCTATCAGAGTTCAAGTGTCTCATGTGGAGGCATTTTAATATAACAGATATATTGCTGGCATCATTTATTGAATTACTTTTAAGACTTGGAAGGTTTCCAAGTCACAGCAGAACCGCATGCAAGTGGAAAACATGAGGGTACTCTCCTAACACATCTGCTTTCTCTAAACACCACACACATTACCCATGCACAGCAGTGGGCATAACTGTTACTGCCTCAGGCAAAAAAAAATAATAATAAAAAATGCAAGTTAGAGAATGCATCTTCGTCATCTATGGTTGTGCCATCCTTTTTCCACCTCCTTTTGTCAATCAGTGTTCCTATCTTTGTTTTGCAGTTCCTGTAAGTGGAGTTTCCTTCCCTGCTGTTTCCTTCAGGACCATTTACTTTGAGCTCGACTCAAAGCAGTTCCAGTCTGAAACTTGGCTCTATCTCTTGTACCCACACTTTTATTCATTTAAATAGGTTCCAAAGTTATTAAATGGAAATGCTGGGATATTAATGTGATATGTGGGATAGGTAGCCTACTCTTCAAATATGCTAGATTCTTCTAACAAACTCAAACCAAAGTGCTACAAAGAATGATCCAAACATCTGCCTGACTTCAATTTCAGATAATTACATTAAAAACTCCAAAACAAATGCAGAACATCTGACACATTATGGAAAATATTCAGATACCCTGGTATAACCTCACCATAAACTGCTTCCTCTATACAACAGCTGTTTGAGATACAGTATTTCTCCATTTTACATCAGACGTATTAAGATTTTCCGATTCAAAATAACAATGAATCATGGAGGAGTGATGTCTTTTTCTGGGCAGAGTGGAAAAGAGGTTGCTTCCTTTTTCTGTTTCACTTTTCCCTCTCTGCTGCTCCCTCACTCACACAGACATCCTGCTTTCACCATAATAACTTTTACGTGGTTTAACAGTTTATTTTTCTCTGTTTTTCTTTTCCGGTCTTGTTTGAATACTCCTTATGTTTCACTGTAAAAGCAGTATTGATTTAATTTAGAAAATAAGCTGTATTTGGAAGTTGCTTATGTTACCTAACTTGGCCTCCCTCCCTGTCTATTATATCCTTGGTAGAGACACCATTTTCAACCTAGCGTCTAACTGCACTGAACTCCCTCAGCGCCCATCTGCTGTCCTGTCACCCCACTCTGACCTCCACTGCCTCTCATCTCCCAGATCCTCATTACACCACAAAGCCTTGTCTATAAATTCATCAAGGTGTAAAAGAACAAAAACAAAAAGCATACAAATTAATATGTTAGAGGAAGGTCAAACAATGGCAAATAGACAAAATTAAAAACTGAAATAAGTTCAAGTCTTTTTCCCTTTTGGTCATGATACACACAGTGAGCAGGACTCTGTGTGTGTGGTGGTGGTAGTGGTGGTGGGGGTCTACAGGACAGTAATGTGACTTCCTATACAAGATCACTGAGACGATAAAGCACTATAATCTAGATCAACACCTCCTGATGTTCTCAGGAGGACTTAGGGCTCTGCCTAGTGGTAGTGATATCAATTACACTGAACTGGTTCCATCTGTACTTCTGTGACAATAATCAAGTGGAATGTCACTGCATGTAGTTTACACAAGACAAATACTAATACGTGGTCTTATTTAATTATAGAGTAAACAATTGATTATTTTTAAACTTTTCAGCCACTGGTAAAACAGACCTAATTTTCACAAACCAAAAATCTAGTTCACAGCAGCTTCATTCAAAAGCTAAAAACATTTAAGGTTGAATCTTATTTAGATATGTCAGGTTTGAAAGCACCAGTTCTATCTTACAGAGATGCTTGAATTCTAGTTCTACTTCTTCTATTGCAATACATTTTAAAACTAAATGTTTTCTCCACCACATTTATCTGATTGCTTGAATTGCTGCTGGTAAGTTTCACATTTTATATACAAAATATATTAGCTTAAAACATGGTGTATAATTACAGGATAAACCAAGCAACCGCATGTAAAAATAAGATCCACCCACACAAGCTGTAAGATTTAGAACGAGACCTACAATTAAGGCATAATTAATGGAAGCAATATAATAAGCATGATTCGAATAAACAAATAGAAAATATAATAATAATCAAAAGTACATGCCTGACTTGTGTAACTACACACTGTGTGCTCATCTGTTACATGTATGCATACAAGACCTTAAAACATGCATAATACTGTACATTCAGATAAGATAAGCATGCATACCTGGTTTGGAGTGCATGGTCAACTTCGCCCAAGTTAAACAGTGACCACCTTCCTCCATATCATATCCTCCTGCAGCAGCAGTCTGACGGTGCATACAATCCCCTCAGTGTGTTTGAAGATCGCACTGTTATTTCCCCTTCAGTCTTTACAAATACTCCCACTCTTAACACATGAAAAAAAACCTTTTAACTAGTGTGCAGAGAAGGCTTCACTGTATTACACACTGCACCTACACAAAACAAAAACTATTATCGCCAAGCGTTTCATTTCTGAACACCTATACATTTTGTTGTAGTTTATGATCTATAAATCCACTAGGGGGCAGCAATGCTCAAGTTAATATCCTGCCAAAGGTAATCAGATAGGATACTGATGACTGATAACCAGACTAACTAAGCTGATGGTTTCTTTCTGGAATATACTGGGCCAATCTATGATTATTTATAAGACGTATTTTGCATTTGTAAAGCTAATATATTTCTGTAAGTATTAATTCTATACATACAGTAAGTTAAAATCTGTGAAAGTAGTTCAAGTGAGTAGACAGTAATGTAGGACTTTTGAGTATCTCATGCATTGTGTTGCTGTTGTAATACCTGAATAATCAGTAATAATATATGTTAGTTATTAATAAAACATGATTTGCTAACAAGACTGGGGTTAGAGAGAGTAGATAACAACACCTAATTGTTTACCTAACATGATACTCAGTTTGGCTCTATCACTTACCTGTGTTCTCTCTCATCTCTGCCCAGGAATTAACCATTACATTACAGTAACCATGGTTACATTGACAGCTGTAGTTCAGTAATTATCAGACCTGCAAACTCAGAGGGGCTGAAAAAGGTGGCAAACTAAATCACCACCTGGGGACCACCTGAATAACCCACTACTCCCAAAAATGTATGAATTTAACACAGAAAGTCAGCGTGTACACTGAGAAGAAAAGCAAAAGAACATTGAACATGTTTTACATATTATAGTAAATCTATATTATATACTATAATGCCAAATGTATCATATTTGATACATGAGTTTTGAGTGTTTTTTTTTTTCTTGAAAAATCTGATGTATACAATTAGATACATGCAATACATGGATAATCCACCAGAGGGCAGTAATGAGTTCA
>JAPTGZ010000007.1:17226196-17237818 GCA_029814645.1 Fowleria isostigma | reverse complement strand
TTTCTTGAAAAATCTGATGTATACAATTAGATACATGCAATACATGGATAATCCACCAGAGGGCAGTAATGAGTTCACCAGAGCCCTTTCAGTGACACTACAAGACGTCTTCCAGACTGTCAGTAGTGGATTTCTCATTGATGAATAGTAGTAGCACTGGAAAATGTTTGGAATTACCAATTTGTTAGATATGTTTGTGCTAATTATGTTTTTGTTTGCAAAAAGAAAAACCAAATATATATGTATTTGACCATTGAGACCTGATGTATCACATATGATACAAATTGCCCTAACTCATACATGAAAATTGATTTGTGAATTTTTTGAGGGGTTATTCAGAAGGACCAGTAAGGGTTCCAGTTTCAAAGAATTAGAATTTTCTGTCAATTATTTAATGTTTCAGGCTTTACAAGGTTAACTTGAATATCCAAATAAAGTTTTCATTTTTAGTTTAGTTTAATTAATTTTGAGCTTATACACTTCATGTACAGTGGCGATCCACATACATGCGGAATAATCAATACTGTTCATATACACCTCATACATGTGTACACAGAGATACATAAAAAGATTAACGAATAAGAGAGAAAAAAAATAAGTAAATAAAATAAAAAAAGAGAGCATGTTATATGCACAAGTCTGCAAAAAATACGTACAAGAAAATCTGTTAGAATAGTTATACATCCAGAACTGTACATGAAGAATATGCATATGAGAACATACGAGCAGAAGAAACAATTAGTCTTGTAGATCTTGATAAAGAAAATTTACTATAGTAAATAGCTAGTTTTACTTTAGTTTTTTTATGTAACTTACGTTTTAATATTCTTATATTTGTCTTATTTTCATATATTCCACAAAGTTTAGTTTCTCACTTTACAACATATATTACGAGCCAAAAATTTTAAGGTAATTAGCCTGCTAAAAATAACACTGCTAATGATATTTGATGGGAATGCTGTGGATAGTTACCTTGAGTTGTGTTTTTAACATTAGTGGATCTAGAACAGGGTTGTCAAACATGCAGTCCGTGAGCCAAAATTTGCCCACCGAAGAGTCCAATCCAGTGCAAAAAGTTACACTGAAGATATTAACAAAGAGGAAAAGCTTTGGAGTTTTTCCCCAATCTGACCTCCAGTGGATCAGACCAGTGGGTTAATATCAATATAATATATGGGTCAATGACATATTATGGTCGCACCACATGATATTTGATGAAGTGGACATCATTGGACAAAGTTTGTTTGTATATTATGAGAGAAATAAAACAGCAAAAGCTTTGCAATTTTGCACAGGAATACAAAACAATTTGTAAATCATGCCAAATAGGGCAGAAAATAAAGTGTAATAGATTTAGAGTAATTTAAAAACAGCAGACATGGCTGGACGGTCGCACCACATGATATTTGGACACTGGTTTTATTTCATTTCAAGTTCATGCACTTCACGCACAGTGGCAATTTCATATACATGTTCAATAATCAATACTGTTCATATACATCTCATACATGTGTACACAGACATACATGGAAAGACAAAAGAACAAATAGACTTGTAGAATGTAAATGTCAAACTATACATATTGAATTATACAGGAAGATTGTTCATGTAGAAATACAGAGACTGTACATGTAGAAAATGCACACAAGTGTACATAGATGTGGCAAATTATAGTGACAAATATTGTATGTACACAGTATGCATGACATATCATTCTCCAACAGGAGTCCCCAGTCGTATACCACCCCTGAAGAACAAAAGCCCGAAAAGGAGTGGAAAGAAACATTCTAAGAAGAACTTTAAATTACAGAAAAATTGCAAATAACTCCTGATTTTTTGAGAAGGTGAAGTGCATAGATATACAGAAGAGATACTACATATAGATGATATATTTTTGTACATTTGAACCTTTTTTAACTTTAAAAAATACAGCCGGATAGAATATTTAGGCGTCAAGTCATTGACCCATATTCAATACAAGTGAAAAATTATGTCAACTCCAAATTTTTCTCTTCTGTTTTAGTGCGAAAAAAGTAAAATTACTCTACTTTTGCAACGACTCGATACTGAAAAACTGTAGGACATCCAGGAACTAGGTGAGAAATAGATTACTTCGTGGTAACGGTGCCCGCAGAGGTAGTGGAGTATCGCGTCGGTGAGGCCGACCTGCTGCAGTTGTGTGAGGGCGCCGCTGGGTGAGTCCCTCTCTCCGCTGCCTCTGTCTCCACAGCTCCCTTTTCCTAAAGAAAAGAAGAGGAGAACTAGGTCCGGGGAGGAGGGCCGCCGCCATTATCGGAAAGCTGGCTGAAATAGCACTTTCACACACGCAATCTGCTGCTAAATTCACCGGGACATGAACGGTTTGTGTTGCAGTCGGAGCAGATTTCAGACCAAACACTAACGCGATTGCAACAAACTCAACGTTGTTTGGTGTGCGCGGCCGGCCCAGCGTTATGTGGCCACAACAATGGACAGAATAATTATTGAAAAAGCAACGTGGTGAACCGAAGAGAAGACGGCTAAGTAGATTTTTGTACGCCTGAATTTCTCAAGTGGAAAGACCCCTTGGCAAAAAAACCAACATCGGATTGTCTTATTTCTGGTATATTTATGCTTGCTTTCCCCTTCTTTAATTGCAAAGAAAAACAGTGATGCTAAACAAGAGAATTACGGGGATGGGCAGCGGATATTTAAATCAAGTTATCCAAGCGCACAAGTTAAAGTAATCCCAGTATTGTGTGTGAATAGAGACGAGCCCGTAGTGCATTCTGCGGCTTTATGCTTATGCACATCAGGCGGCGAGGGCTGCGGCAAGAGCTGGCCTGACAGATGCGAAGGAGAAAGGCACAAATGCGATGGTATGTACCCTACACGCTCTGTCCGCTTTATTGGCTATTTCCTACTGAAGCGATGTGTGCTACACCCTGCACAGCTGGCCAAATGAATGCCCTTTAATCGTTGTGGAGAAGGTAGACTCTCCCAGATTTGGGCTGTGGTGTTTGATTGTGTAGACAGCAGGCCTGGCGTGGTCAGCCCCTGTGTGTGTGTGCACCTAAAGCCCATGTTCACTGGTAATCCTGTGCACAATATGTAACCTCACCAAATCTGATCCAAGGAACTAGGCTATGGTGGATAAGAATGGCTGTGGTCAAGAAGTGTCTGTGCCTAGATGCTCGGTGGATAGGACAGTGGGGTTGTGTTGATGTGATAGAACTTGTGTGTGTTCTTGTGGTGTCAGGCCTAGCTCAGCTGAGACTGCCCATGGTTGCGTTTGACCCTGTCAGAGCTGCTGCTTTTTTTTTTTTTTTTTTTTTTTTTTTGTGCAAGTGTGTGTGGTCACTTCTTGAAACGTGTTAGATATTTCATTACAAGCCAAATAAAGCATCCTTAAATCATGATGATCACATTTGAAAATTTCCAGTTGGTTATGTTCTTTGTTTAACCCATAAGGACCCAGTGTGACATTTGTGTCACTTCCCAGGTAAAATTTTCTCAATATTTAACCATCCTCAAGTGCTTTATCTTATTTATTGTAATATTATGTACTTTATTTTGTGTGTGTGGTTTTTTTTTTTAGTATAAATCAGGTATTTTCCAACATTTAATTTACTAATCATGTAGATGTTCATAAAAGTTTAGAGTAAAGTTGAGGATTATTTTATCAAAAGCAGAGAAAACTCAAGAAAAAGTGACTTTTTAAGTAAAATCTCTCATCAACTGATTATAACCCCAGTGCGTCCATCCACTGTCATTGATCCAATTCCATGGGTTTTGCTGGTGAATCAATGTTGTACAAGATGACGGTGTTTCCGTGGTAACTACGGAGCCTCTGAACATCCAAATGGGTCATATCTGATGACCATGAACAGATAAATATTTTACACCAAATATTTACATGTATTAGTAGATCAACAGGGATTAAACAGTTTATATTAGTAGAATGTGGATGTGTGGGTCTTTATTGGTTAAAATAAGTTAAATATAGAGAAAAATACATTTGAGAACTGACACAAAAATAGTGCTGGGTCTTCATGGGTTAATCACAGGCAGTTATAAGTCTAGCCACTGCAGTAAGAGTAGACTTACTAACATTAAGTATTTTGGAGTTATCAACTTTAATGTCCCCTGGCATAGATTTAAACATGTCTGACTAGTTCTTTATTCAGTCCCTGTTTTGTCTTGGGGATGAGGCTTTTAGCTCTATTAGCCCTGCTTAAAAATGTGTTCATTTATGGAAGCTACAGTGCCCATAACTTTCATGCTTGTGTCTCACTCATTTAAAGAACACTACTCCTTGGTTTGTGTATTGAAATAAATGTGATTCTAATAGTAGGCTGTTTTAAGATTAGTATAATGTAGCAATAGCCTCTATAAGCAACTGATAGTCAATAATTTGAGAAAATATATATAGTCAAGCAGTCAAATGCTTTTACAAAAATTCTATAGTAGTTATTAGCAGTTTTAAAGTTTAGACACCTTTTATGTTTTTGACTATTTTGATTTAGTTTAGTTTATTTCATTTCGAGCTCATGCACTCCATGTCCAGTGGCAATTACATATACATGTACAACAATCAATGCTGTTCATATACATCTCATACATGTGTACACAGACATACATGGACGGATTGCGCACATACAAAAGAACAAGTAGAATTATAGAACGTAAATGTCAAATACAAGAAGATTGTTCATGTCAAAATGCAGAGACTGTACATGTAAAAAGTACACGCAAGTGTACATAGATGTTGCAGTTATATTGACAAACATTGTGTGTACACTATATATAACATTCTACAACACAAGTCCCCACTTGTATACCACCCCTGAAGAACGATTATAGGACATGTACTGAAAGCATTTCAAATATGTTTTTCTATTTTATGACATTTGCCGGTGAAGTTATTAATCTAGCTGCAATCATCATGGTATTAATATTGCAGTTGCTTTTTGGAGAGCTAAAATAACAATTTACTACCTGTACACTACAAAGATATTTAAATGAAATGTTACATTGCAAACATGTACTGTTTTTATTTTTAATGTTTTGTAAACGGTATACATCTGCATTCTCCACTGTATGGTGCAGACACATGTTATGATTTGTGTTAGAAAGTGAATGGTTTAAAGTAAACAGTTTAAGTGTGGTAGTAGTTTTTTTCCTAATCATTGTATGATTACATTATTAGAAATATCTTAAGTTTATGATAAAACTACTGATATTTTAATGTTTTTGCTGTCAATAATATTGTCTTTGTCAACATAACGTGGTTGTTTTAACATTGGTTTATTTTTATTGGGTCACAGTCACTAAAGTGAAAGTGGTAGGATTACATTTGCCCTTTGGTTATTTTTAACTTCTACTATTTTGTGTTTCAGTTTCTAATCTTATTCAGAGTATGTTTTTGTTGGTTGTTCAGTTTTGGTGCCTGATTTATTTTTTATTTTATTTTTTTCACAGGATCTGACTCACAAGGAATGAATGAAAGATCCCTGTTCTCATATCACCGCACTGCTATTTATTCAAACTGAAGCCCAACAGAAGAATCTGAAATCTGATCTCCTCTGTGGGTCAGCAACTTTATGGACAAACATTCAAGTGAACTCCTTTATACAGTGCCTGTTTTTGGCAGGATGAGCCTCAGCAGACTATGATGGCGAAAAAGCAAGATGCCCGATCGCCCATCTACAACCTTATTGTGGTGGGTTTGTCAGGAACAGAGAAAGAGAAGGGGCAATGTGGAGTTGGAAAGTCCTGCTTATGTAATAGGTTTGTGCGACCTAGTGCTGATGACTTCTACCTGGATCACACGTCAGTTTTGAGCACCAGTGACTTTGGGGGCCGAGTGGTAAATAATGATCACTTTCTGTTTTGGGGGGAGGTGTCACGGGTTCTGGAGGAGGGGCCTGAATGTAGAATGCATGTTGTGGAACAGACTGAATTCATTGATGACCAGACATTTCAGCCACACCGTAGCACTGCTATGCAGCCCTATATCAAAAGGGCAGCAGCAACTAAACTGGCTTCAGCAGAGAAGCTCATGTACTTCTGTACTGACCAGCTTGGCTTAGAGCAAGATTTTGAGCAGAAACAAATGCCTGAAGGAAAGCTCCAGGTTGATGGGTTCCTCCTATGTGTTGACGTCAGCCGTGGCATGAATCGCAACTTTGATGACCAGTTGAAATTTGTAACAAACCTATACGGTCAGCTTAGCAAGACAAAGAAACCAATTGTGTTGGTCCTCACCAAATGTGATGAAGGAGTTGAACGTTATATCAAAGATGCACATACCTTTGCTATTACTAAAAAGAGTCTACCAGTAGTTGAGACATCTGCTCGCTCAAATATAAATGTGGACCTCGCCTTCCTCACTCTAGCTCAGCTAATTGATAAAAGCAGGGGCAAGCCCAAGATTATTCCTTATTTTGAGGCCCTAAAGCTCCAGAGTCAACAGATAGCTTCAGCCAAGGACCGCTATGAATGGCTAATCAACCGAATAGTAAAGAACCATAATGAAACCTGGTTAAACACCAGTCGGCGCATGAACACCTCCCCAGAATACAAAGAATATGTCTTTTTGGAGGGAACAGCAAAATGCAAAAAGCTTTTTCAACAGCATGTCTACCGACTGAAGCAAGAACATATCGAGAGGCGTCGAAAAATATACTTAAGCACTCTTCCTTTAGCACTTAGTTCTTTGGTGCCTGATCTGGATGAGATAGATCAGTTGAGCTGGTCTGGGGTACAGAAGGTTCTTGAGTCCAAGCAGCACTTTGCTCACTGGTTTGTTGTTCTGGAAGACTCACCATGGGAGGATACATCTCACATTGACAACATGGAGGATGAACGGATCCCTTCAGACTTGCTGGAAACTGCTGAAGCAGAGGAAATATTTAATTCTCACCTGGAACATCTGCGGAATGAGTGCAGGCGAGCAGAGATGAGGCTGGAGTTCAAACAGAAGCTAGCCTCCTCTCCCTTTGTCACACCTGGTAAACCATGGGAGGAGGCCCGCAGCTTTATCATGAATGAAGAGTTCTATCAGTGGCTTGAGGAGCCTGAGTACTTGGATCTGTATAACCGCCATCAGAAAGAGATTATTGACCGTGCTAAAGAAGACTTCCAGGAGCTTTTACTGGAGTACTCTGAGCTTTTCTATGAGCTTGAGGTGGATGCTAAACCAAGCAAAGAGAAAATGGGAGCAATTCAGGAGGTTTTGGGAGAGGAGCAGCGGTTCAAGGCACTACAAAAGCTTCCAGCTGAAAGAGATGCTCTCGTTCTGAAGCATATCCACTTTGTTTATCATCCTACAAAGGAGACCTGCCCTAGCAGTCCACACTGTGGAGATTCTAAGATCGAACAACTCTTAGCATCACGTTTCCCCACATGTTACCCCTTTTTTGATGTGAAGGCTCACTTTGGTGACACCAAGGCAGATAGAATTAATCTTGTCATTTTAGGAAAGGATGGACTGGCCAGAGAATTTGCCAATGAGATTAGAGCTCTCTGCACAAATGATGACTGGTATGTGTTAGATGGGAAGATGTATGAATTGACACTGCGGCCTATTGAAGGAAATGTACGTCTTCCAGTAAATTCTTTCCATACGCCCACTTTCACTCCGCATGGATGTCTATGTCTGTATAATTCAAAAGATTCCCTCTCATATGTGGTTGAAAGCCTTGAGAGACTTAGGGAGTCAACACTAGGTCGAAGGGATAGCCAGCTAGCACAGCTGCCAACATCACTGCTTTTAGTCACTAAAAGAGGCGTAGGATCATATTCAGATATTGGTGGAGAAACTGCCTTAAACCTAATAACACAGGGACAGCAAGTTGCAAGGAGACTGCAGTGTAGCTTTTTAGATCCTGCATCCCCTGGTGTTGGCTATGGCCATAATGTCAGCGAGACTCAGATAAACCAGGTGCTAAGGGGCCTTCTGGATATTAGAAGGAGCACATCCTTTAGTAGCAGCTCCCCACCCCTCCTTCCTGAGCCTCCAGGCCTCAGAGACTCTCCTCATCAGCCAGTCCCAGAGGCAGATCTGCGCATTGTTATGTGCTTAATGTGTGGAGACTCATATGACATAGAGCAGCTCCTGTCTCCCTTCCTAATGCCTCAGCACTGCAGGCCCATGTCCAATAGTGGCACCTCTGTGCTGCTGGAGCAGACAGTTAGTGGACATAAGCTGGCTATAGAGCTCTCCGTGCTCTCATACCACGCCTCCTTCACCTTGCGGAAGAGCAGGTTAGTTCATGGCTACATTGCAGTGTATTCAGTCTCCCGAAAAGCCTCCCTGGAGACCCTGTGTGCGTTCCTGTGTGAAGTTCAGGACATCATCCCAGTCCAGTTGTTGGCAGTGGGTGATAGCCAGGCAGAGCTGACTGACAGCGACTATGCTAGTGAGCAGCTGATCCAAGGGGAAGAACTTGCCCATGAGATTGAAGGCCGTTTCAATACTGTCGTTTGTGGGTCTGGGGGTGTGGTGGGAGGCCTGCATAGGATAGAAATGTTCCACTCTTTCTTGATGGAGGTGGTAGAGAAACGCAACATCGTGGAGGCAACACACATGTATGATAATGTTGCTGAAGCCTGCACCAGTGAGAATGTGTACTCACCTCGCTGCAGCTCTCCCAGTCCTGTCACCATGTTCTTGGATTCAGAGGATGATGTGGAACCGTCCCCTCCATACTATGATGGCACTCTTACCTCTCATAGCGGGGGCTTTAACCTGCCAGACTTGGACTCGAGCGACATCTCTGTCATCTCTGATATTAGAGACTTTGAGAACAAACAAAACAACAAAGTGCCACACCAAGTAAGAGTTAAACCAGGTGTCACTTTTGACTTTCGAAAGGTGAGCCGCAACCCATACATTGATACACTAGGTCATCGTCGCTCCCTGCCCTCTGCCGTTACCTGGGTTCCAGGTGGAGATGTTGGCTATGATCCCTCTGACTATGCTGAGCCTATTGATGCCGTTTGTAAACCTCGCCCTAGCAATGAAGAGATCATCTACTCAGTGCCACATGACAGCACGCAAGGCAAAATTATTACCATCCGCAACTCCAACAGGATGCACTCTAATGGAAATGGCTCTGACAGTGAAGCGGACAGCAGCTCTCTGGAGCGAAGGAGGAAGTTCTCAGCCGTGGGTGTTAAGCCTCGCCTGTACCGTGACCGCTCCAAAAGGCTCGGCAAGTTCAGCAGCTTCCGCACAAGCTTCATCGGGAGCGATGATGAGATGGGAGCTCTTCCGAAATCCAAAGAAGATGACTTTGGGACCCTGAAAAGTGATAGTCTTGTTAATGAAGAGAGTGAGGACCCAAAAAAGAGGAACATTCTGAAGAGTCTGCGACGAACAGCCAAGGTGCGTATTATTTTGTCCTTCAGATTCTAATGTTGAAACCACAAATATTATTGGAGTTGTAAATATGTACAATTGTGTGAATTAAGTTCAAAAGATATTTAAAAGTTTAGTACTATAGAGACTATATTTTTCTCTGAGCACAGTATTAGAAGGATGTGGTCATTAAGATAAAGATCTTTGTGTTAGCTTGGGATTTATTGTGAGAAACTATATTTGGGATTTCTTGGTGTCTCTGTTGAATAAAATGATTGCCAAACATGCAACTATTTACGTTTCTGACTCATTGGTTTGTGTCTTTCTGATGGTCAGAAAACAAGACCAAAGCCACGTCCAGCTATTCCCAAACCCATGGAGAGCAATTACTTTGGGGTCCCCCTTGTGAATGTGGTATCTCCAGACAGACCTATTCCACTATTCATTGAGAAGTGTGTTCGCTTCATTGAGACAACAGGTTGGTTTTTCTTATATAGTTTACTCCAATGTCATTTACCATTTAAATAAAAAAATTATTTGAGATGTAAGTGTATGTGCAGCTGCCTTTTATGCATTTGTTTCCATATTAATTGTATAAACATGGTTACTATGAGGATATTTTGTATTTGTGCACCTGTTCATGATCACAATGTGATGTGACAGTAATAAAATCAATTCTTCACTTAAGCACTCCAGAAACTTCCAGCATCTGTGTTGCCTTGTCTGTTTTCAGTAGGACTAATGAAGTGTTTGTGCTTTGCTTGTTTCCCACTGTGCCCTCCCTACACCTTCTCTTTTCTCTGCTGTGTTCTTTTTCCTCAGGCCTGAATACAGAGGGTTTGTACCGCGTCAGTGGGAACAAGTCAGAGATGGAAAGCATGCAGAGGCAGTTTGAGCAGGGTGAGTACATCACTTTGTTTGAACCAGCTGTTTGACATGTAATTATGTGGCTGCCTAATCAAAACATAAACAGAGTGTTACTCAAAGAAAGTGACATACAGCTGATTATTTAGTCCTGATGACAGCCACTGAGTCTGCTGGTTTTATTTTCTGATCCTCCTTAACTCTCATTTTCCATCTGTAGACCACGGATTAGACTTAGTGGAGAAAGACTTCTCTATAAACACTGTGGCTGGAGCCCTAAAAAGCTTCTTCTCTGAGCTGCCTGAGCCCCTGGTGCCTTGTGCTCTGCAGGTGGACCTACTGGATGCTTTCAGTAAGCAAACACTGCTGGGCTGGGAGGGTCTTACTAGAACATAAAAAGATTATTTCTTTAGGGGCGAAGAGGGAAGGGAAGGTTTTGGTAGACCTGCATTGCACTATGAATGTTACGCTGCAAATGTAATAGGTTATAGATCACTAATCACATTTTGAAACTATACTAAGTAATGTATTTTCACTCCAATGTATGACATTTGTTAGATGTTAATCACATTTTTAAAATTGCACAGTTGATCTGATTTGGACATGAAAAGTGGTGCAAATTCTAACAAGAGCTGATGAAAAACAATGCTCCAAATTTGAGCTGCCACATGAATGGAGTTTGTAGACATGGAGACTTATTCAGCAGATTGACTGTAATGGTATCTAGAAATCTGCCTAAAAAGTATTCCAGTTCAGAAAAGATTGCAAAGCAACAGAAGGACTCTTGTATTGTGCATTTAAGCTTTGCACAAGAAATAATGTATTTGTATGTAACCCTGTATTTCCTTCTTTGCAAACAGAAATTCTTGACAGAGAACAGCGGCTGTACACCATGAAGGATGTCCTGAGGAGGTTCTCCAGGGAGAATTATGATGTCTTCAAATATGTAGTGAGCCACTTACACAAGTGAGTTCGACTTGTGTCTACTGTTGCCCACATGGCTTTGTTGATGTTTTGAGGTGGAAACCCATCTGTTTATGTGATGATGAATTTTCTATCTGTGTGTTTATAAGGGTGAGCCAGCTGAGCAGGGTGAACCTGATGACCAGTGAAAACTTGTCCATCTGTTTCTGGCCCACCCTCATGAGGCCAGATTTCACCACTATGGATGCTCTGACTGCCACACGCACCTACCAGACAATCATCGAGACCTTCATCCACCAGTGTGCATTCTTCTTCTACAACCAGCCCCTTATCGACTCCCCCACTGGCCTCGCGGGTCTGCCTGCCTCACCCACCACCACCCTCAGCGGCAGCTCTGCCTACACCTGTTACCGCTCCTCTCCTCCTCACACCACCCCCCACTTCAGCCCCCTGCAGCAGTCCCCACCCACCACTCCCCAGTCCCCCGTGCA
>JAPTGZ010000007.1:17207771-17220268 GCA_029814645.1 Fowleria isostigma | reverse complement strand
AGTAGCTGGAATAGGCTCCATGCGACCCCCGTGACCCTAGTGAGGATAAAGCGGGTTCAGAAAATGAATGAATGAATCAATACATGTATATATATATGTATATATATATACTTACTTTCCAGATGCTGTGCATTGTTAGTAAATTAAATAAAACATCTGATTTTCACAGAAAAATACAAAATGCAAGATGTAGAGGTTGAGATTATAATAAATGGTGATTGAGAAGGGCTAAATGTAGAGAAAAATTCATTTACAAGTTGCCAGGTTAATAGCTGTAGACTATTATGGATTAACATGACTTCATTACAGCATAAAGACTGGATGATGCCAGGACTCAATCATTTCTGAGGAGAGGTAAAGCTATTTTATTTCAATTTTATGGGAAGGAGTGTATATTCAAATACTGCTGAAAATGTTACTCCAGATAATCTTTATATATTTATTGTATTAAGAATATATTACACAGTTTATACCATTATGCGTTGTCACATTCTCAGAAATGTAAAGGATAAAGGTTCAGGTTTTGGCTCAGTAAAATATATATTTTGTTTGAACCACAGTTGTTGTATAGACTTTTCTGAGGTTTTTAAGGTTGTTCTGTCTCGTGTTGTGCATCTCATGTCCCAGTCAGCATGTTTATATGTGTTTCCTCTTTAATATAAATATCAGTTTAAACATTGCAGGAATTGCACAAACAAGCCTTTTGAGAATGACAGAAGCCATGACATATGAAAGATAGCTTTATTGCACAAGGTGTTAGAATGATCTTTTTAGTTTTTGCTTTCTTTTCATAGAAAATACCTTTTAACACACGCAATTGTGATAAAAAGAAACTAACACAAATTTTTGGTATCCCCACAACATTTTTTTTTTTTTTTTTTTTTTTTAGATTTTTGTTTTACATTTTCATACATTTTTTCCTTCGATTTTTCCCTTTAAGCAAGCATGCAATGACTTTTTTGAGGATGAACAAAATACAAAATAAAAATAATAAAAAAGTAAATAGGACAAATGACAACATCAAAAGACCTTTAAAAAAAGAATAAAAAGTCAACAAATTAGTATCAAAAACATAAAGGGAAAGAAAAATGTTTTGCCCATTTCAGAAGTAAAATATTTTATTTTTGATTTTATTTCAATTTTGAAATTGGGGCATTCAACCCTGATGTGTCCCCTGATTTGTTCTGACGAAAATAGCTCTTCATACAAAACTGTGTTTTATGTACAAGACTTAATCTATAAACAACACTGACAAAGGTAGAGATCATGGAGCTAGTATGTTTAGGGTAGTGAAATTTTAATTTAATTTATCTGAACAAGGGGGGAAAGGATGTGAGCCTGAATGCTTCAGGTTAACAGACCGGCTCCAGTCCAGTTTATATACAATAGTGTGTGACCAAAAGAGCTACGAGTCCCTGATTTCACTTGGCTGAACTGGTTTTAGCCACAGGCCACATACCTCAGTACTGTTTGGCCTCTGGAAAATAAATCTGACAAAATCCCAAACAAATTAATATTAGAAATCAAAGTCAACAAACAAATATCAATCCCCCTAACCCAAAGAAAAAAAAACCAAAAATAAAGAAACAGGCAAATGGGTAAATAAATGTAAACCACAAAACACTGTCGTGGAGATGCTTCAAAAAAGACATTCCAATAAGTTCTTGTGTTAATGTACATCAGCGCAAAATGGAGGGAGAAAGAAAGAAAGTGGGGCATATACAGTACTTCAGACAGGGAAACAACAAAGATATTATCAATTGAATGAACATTATATAATTTAAAACTGAACTCCCTGACATATAACATTTCTTAAATTAAGTATATTATTTAACTTCATTCACATCATGACTGGGATTCCTTCTGCTGTCCATGTCTTTGATGAGCAGGGGGTTGGCTGAGTGACACAAAGGCTGATTGAAGTTGTTGTCTGTTGTGTGTCTGTGTTTGTGTGCATGGGTCAGTCTCTGTCGTCCACAGACAGAGGCTTTAGAACCGGGACATAACTAAAGTCTGGATCTGTTTTGCAGCAGCCATTGTCCAACCCTCCTCCCAATATAAACACTTATTTGGGGATGCTCTGTGACACTGATTTGATTTCTGAATGTTATTGTATCTACCAACCACTCAGGCTCCTGCAAACTATCTCAAGTCAAACAGTTTGTTTCCTCATAGACTATTTTATAAAAAGCCTTGAGGATTTTGTGTCCTTACTATTTCCGCCAAAACACAGGCAGCACAGTGAATGCTGCAGATTTGTGGTTTTAAGACAGCAAAACCTCTGCTTATTATAGCTAATAAGATTAAAATCTGTTCAACCGTCCAGTCTGCATTCTCTGGAAACTACTGTGAGCAGTTTACATTTCAGGTAGAGCTCAGAGAGGGCTGCTTAGTGTTCACACGGTGCAAACCCTCTGCTGTTAGTCAGTCGGCATACAGTAACATACAGAGCATCCCGTATATATATAGTAACTTTTTCTTTCTTTGTCCAACCTTTTTAAAATTTCTCTTAACATGATTGAGCGATTGTCTTGTTCTTAAATTTTGACCTTAACATTAAATTGCTGTACGTGCTACAACAGTATTGTAGTACATACAATTTATACTTTGTCATAATTTCACTTAAATGTCAATAATATACCTACATAGAAATATATATGTAAATTCTTTATAATACCAAATATTCTCTATTTGTAATGTGAGAACTCAAAGCTAGTTTATTTGGGTTGTCATGATTTATTACACATTGTTCAGCTGGAGAGAGAGAGATGTGTGGAAAGTATTAATGAGATAAAGATTTTATCCTTCCTGAAAGTTAACCTGAATCTTTCTTTTGGAATCGCCATTAAGAGAAAATCTGCCAATATCTATTTGGGACTTTAAGAGACACAAGGAGGGGGAGAGATACAGTAAGAATAGGGAACTTAACTGTAAGTCCTGCAAATTGACAATAATACTCAAAATATGGAGGACAGTGCGTGTATGAGAGACAGGATGGCCACACAGCTTCATACTGGCTATCGTAGTCTTCATCATCAGAATAACAGAGCTCTCAGCTCCTCAATCATAGTCAGTGTTTCAAAATGACCACAGAATTGCTTCCTGGTTTTTTGCTGTGCAGCTCCTACGTGAACTGAGCGGAGCCGAGCACCAGCCTGCTGGATCTGTTAGTTGGAGTTAGTAGTTCTTTTATAGAGTCCCAGGTGAACATGAAAAAGTAGGGTTAGCTGGGTCTCTGTCTGGGAGAACACCTTTCCCAAGGAAAATTAGACAGTTAGACAGGACGCTGGGCAGTTCACCATTAGTTGGGTTTAAAGAGAGATGGTCGCATGCCCTTTCTGGCCCAGACTGAAGAGTACCAGATTTGGGCGAGCAGAGACAGGGTGGGACAGCAGTGCAAGTCTGTGCAAAAGAGCGGACTACACCAGCGTATATGACTTGGAGTAGGCCCCCACACTTTGTTTCTGCAGTCTCCCCAGAGCAGAGGAGCTGCTCTCTAGCAGCGAGTCTCTGGAGCCCCCCACTTTGTTACTGTTGGTGGGGTTGCTGCTCGTGCTGGAAGTGGAAGCTGTCGCTGCGGTGTTGGAGCTGGGCATGGTGAGAGTCCTTTGGGGCAAGGTGGCAGTGCCTGAGCTCGCGCCCAAGCTGCCCAGTCCAGAGTGGCCCAGCGTCAGGGCCTGCTGCTTGGCAGGGTCTAGAGTCTTGTGGCGTCCCTGGGTGTGGTACGCCCGTTGTGTCAGGCTGCGGATTGAGGCTTCCCGCGGTGGCACAGCAGGACACGGGTCATGCAGCTCCCCTTGTTTGCGGAAGAATGGGTCTGTCTTCATGTAGAGGGGAAGGTTGCAGAATTCACCTGTGCAAAATAGGGACAGAATCATATGACCGAACAGGAAAACACTTCAGTGTCACTTCAACAGCACTGTGACCAAAGCCTATGGGTCTAGATGATTCAAATAGGACTAAAGATTCAATATGAATAGAAAGTACTAAATATAATTAAAATAAAAATACAGCCTTAAGAGGTCAATATGATCATAATCAATCCCTGCTTGAATGAGTTAGTATTGATGTATACACTAAACATAAGCATGGAACAAACATACTTTTGTTAGCGCGGTGGGGAATGGGCACAGCCACATTTTTCCCGCGGTCGTAGTCCTGCGGTTTGGGTGGGGAGGCAGTGAAGCGGCAGATGCCCGGTTCAGACGGCGTGCTGAGGGAAGTCATGCTGTCTGCTGGGTCATTGGTACCGGTGGTCATTTGATCAGATGAGCTATCTGAGATGAAACACTCTGTAATGGTGAACTTGGCGTGTTGTAGGTGCTCCTCCAGCTTGGCGTGCTCATAAGCTCTCGCCAGCTCCTCATAGGTGGACGACGCGCTCTCTGTTGAAACCATGCTGTTGCGACCCTTATCTGAAAAACAAATACATGATTGACCACTTTGCTTCAAATTTATGGTGAATAAATGCACAGCTGAAAAATGAAGGCGTTGTGTTGTGTGTGGCTGTGGCTGGGATGTTGTCACCTGTGTCTTGAGAGAGGCTGGCGCTGTAACTGTCACTCTCTGTGGCCGTGATGCCATGAGAGCCCATCGTCCGCCAGTCCGAGGTCAGGGTCCGAGCTGAGGCAGTCGACTGGCTCTGACTGGGTCGACTTAGGGTCCACTGACTGGAATATCTGTTCCTGGAGCTGTGAGCCGATTTTATGCTTTTCCTAGACACTGGATCTGAGAGAGATCACAAAGGTAAATGGTCTGGACTTATATAGTGCTTTTCTACACATTAATGGTACTCAAAGCTCTTTACAATACTAGTTTCACATTCACCCATTCATACACTAGTGAGCTGCCACTATGCCAGGCACTATCATACCTCACTGGGGGCAATTTAGGGTTCAGTGTCTTGCCCAAGGACACTTTGACATGTGGACAGTTTGAGGCAGAATTCAAACCGCCAACCCTTTGATCATTGGACGACCTGCTCTACCACCTGCGCCACAGCCGCCCCATGATCAGATGACAATGATCAGAAACACTAGGAACTCCTTAATATTCATTTAACCTCACAGTTATGGAGAGATCAGGGTTATAGTATTTAATAAAAACTAAGATTATAACCAAAACTAGCACTGAAAACATTATTTTATTTACTGAAATAAGAAAAATAAGTTTACAAGACATGAAATTCTAATTCTAATTCTGTTTTCTGCTGTTTTACCACTTTGGATTATGGTGAACAAGACTAGTGACTATCACTATCTTGTGTTTTGCATCTATCTTTATTCATGCACATGTTTTCTTGTCCTTGATTCTGTTGCTGCCTTGATCATTGCATTTCCCCATTGTGGGATCAATAAAGTCTAATGCAATGTAATGTAACATAATATAATTTAATCTAATCTAAAAAACCGACGCCAAGTCTAAGGAAAAATAAAATCCTAGTGAAAAAACTGTGTTACTAGTGGTATGTGGTGACTGAGTGCCTGATGTGATTACAACTCAAATCAGTGAGATAAAAGCTTTTAACCTGATGTGTCTGTTCACATCATAGCATGTTACTGTCACTGTGACATTTACAACCAAACTCACTTGTTCCTGGGCGGATATCTGACATGTCAATCAATGGTCCAGAATTTTGGATGAGGGCTTGGTGGTGCAGAGAAACACCTGTGCAGAAGTTCTGTGGATTTACTGACTGGCTGAACTCGGTGTCTGTCACTGGCACAGCTGCCTTGTCTTCTCCTGTCACCAATAGAAAGAAACACATAAAACAGCTGCACAAAATGTGTCTAAAAACTGAAAGAAGTCCAGATATTCTGGAGCATACCGATCTGTTTGATGCCCTCTTTGTCTTCAATGAGCAGCTGAACGCGGGGGATGTCGATGTGGAGCCTCGGCCCTTGAGGAGGGCCCTTGACAGGCGTGTCTATGCTCCGATTGTTCTTACTACACAAAGAAACACCACAGATATACTTCAGTCACAATGGGTTATCTTATGAGGATGTCCACTTATTTATGATGACCTATAGGGACTACTTCAGCTATAACATTTGAATATGCTCATCCTTTTTACCTCTTCTACACAGGAGACATAAAAACAAAAGGCTGGGTCTTACCTGATAAGCATCTCTGCGAGGCTCTTCGCATCTAGAAGAACAGAGTATCTTAATTAGATTAAGGCTGACTGAAGATAATCATTTCAACTTGTCAACTCTTTATATTAATCCATTAAACACAAATAACACTGGTGTTTTTGATCTTTCCCATTGTCTTACCTCTAAGTCGTTTTAGTCTTTTCTCTTTGCGTTTTTTGCGGATAATGAAAAGCAGTGCAACACCAAGTGTAACTAGGATGACAGGAGAGCCGATGGAGAAGAGTTTTTTCACATCATCTCCTTCTCCACGAGCTGATTTAATAGGAGGGATTGTACCTGATAGACGGAGCAAAAAAAACCCAATCAGAATCAATATAGATGAGTGAAGGAGCAAATAAAAATAAAAACAAGCCAAACCGAAAAACCCCCCAAAAAAACCCACAACAGACTCCACAGGCATCATCATGTATGAACTTACTGCCATCATAGTCGGTGGTGGCAAACTGGGAACTCTGATTTCCACACCCAGCGCTGTTGCAGGCCTTCATTTTAAGCTCGTACCAGGTGGCTTCACGCAGCTCACTGAGGAAAAGCTGTGTGGTCGAATTGGCCTTAAGGCTTTGCCAGGCCCAGGTACCTTTGGGCCTGAAATCCAGCATCAGGTCAGTGATGGGGCAGCCGCCGCTGGTCCAGCCCTGTAGGTTGAGGCCCGCATGGGTGGAGTTGATGTGTGTGAGCAGCGGCTGGTCCTTGTTAAACACCGGCTCTGTAGAGAAAAGGAAAAGGAAATAGGACGTTAGTAAAAGCTTTTTATTTATTGATTTTTTTTAGAATTGTTTAGGAAGATACTTTACAACAGAGTAAAAAAATAAAAAAATAAATAAATAACGAAAGAAAGAAAGACAGAAAGAAAGAAAGAAAGAAAGAAAGAAAGAAAGAAAACTACACACATTTGTATATCAAGTCTGAAAAACAACAATGGTAAAGTGTACAATTTAACATACACATTCCATATAAGTTCTATTTAGAACAAGAAAACAAACAAAAATAAAACTCTTCATAAAAGTCTTCCCTTTTTTTTGTAATATTTTGTCAAACAACTTATATTAGAACAAAAGAATGTCACATTTCCCCCCTTATTTTCACCTATTCTTATTTCAAAATCCACTCCAGTCTCAACTCCATTAAATTCAACGAGTACAAATACAATTTGTCACCTCCAGTTCAGTTAAATCTGGCCTCAATGGGGTGATATGTACAATCCATTTTGACCACATTTTCATGAATTTATCCTGCTTTACTTTTAATAAGAAGGACAGTTTCTCCATTACATAGATTTCATAGATTGCTCTTAACCAATGTGAGGGCTTTTAAAAACATGTACACTTAATTTTGTTAATTTTTGTGTCTGAAATTTAAAATAGAAAAAAATAAACATCATATTTTCAACATTATTGTAAGCATGCATGGCTCTGAATGCAACACCTAAATCACTGAGGATTTTTACCATCAACCTGTGTATAACATTCAGTGGTCATTGAAAGGATCTGCGACTCATTTGCTTAAATTATTTACTTTAGATGAGTCACAGTCTGAAAATAAACTTCGCCTAAATGCATTTCAGATGCCAATTAAATCTAAAATAAAACAGATTTGTATTGGCCTCTTTGTTGTTTGTTTTCTGCTGTCTATGTCTACAACCCTCCTACTACTATTCTTTTACTTCTTACCTCTTCCATGAGTTTTAGCTTCAATGATCTCGCTGATGCGCCCTGAGCCCACGCTGTTCTTGGCAGCCAACTTGACCTTGTACCAGGTTCCACAGCGCAGGTTGTCTAACCTGAATGAACGCTCACTGGAGCTGATGAACACATCTCTCCACTCCTCGGTGTTGTCCACTGAATATTGCAGCACAAATCCTGGAGAATCACAGCTTAATGTCAAACAGCAGTTCTTTAAATATCTACCGCACACGGACTGTGGTTGAATGCTACTACATCTGCTGAACACCAGGGGGCAATATTTAGCTACAATTACATTAATTTTGCCCACATTTTTATCCAGAGAAGCCCACAGTTTACACTGGTATGTGCAAAATTAATGCAACTGGCAGCTGAAGGAGGAAAAAACACTGTCACAATACAAAGCAAAGAGCTGACAAATTGTTTTTATGAAGTTGTTCTCTATTCACAGAGTTGATGAAGACTGCTGCACACCTCTGATAGAACTTCCTCCATTGTCTCCAGGGATCCAGGCCAGGGTGATGGAAGAGGTGGAGGTGGTGGATACAGTCAAACGAGGCTGATCAGGAGGAACTGGACATTCAGAGACATACAAATAAGGATATTTGGCTCTTCAGCAATGTACACATGTGCTTTATACTTGACTTTATCAAATACAACTTCTATTTCATCCTTACCTTGCACCACAAGATTGACTATGATGGTGTCGAAGCCCAATGTGTTCGTTGCTGTGCAGGTGTAGTACCCAGAATCTTCTGCTTTGACTGAACGCAGCACCAGTGTGCCATTAGATAAGATCTGTCTCTGACTATCAGCCGTCACTGGGATGGCAGAATTGTCACTGACAAAGTAAAGACAGGTTACAGAGGTTAACAATCTCATTATAGAGACACCGGAGTCATATATTTTTGTCTTTACCAATTATAAACACAAGTGCTGTCTGAGGAAACACACTGATTCTGACACAGAAGTAGTATATGATGAGCACTGACCTGTCTTTGGTCCATTTTATTGTGGGTGCAGGTTCTCCCACTGAGCTGCAGGGCAGACGCACCTCCTTCATCCAAGGTGTGGTCACGGTGCCCCCGAAGGACAGAATCTTGGCTGGGACTGCACACAAACAAGACAAATAATCACATATAATCTTTAAAACATACTTTGACTCAAAGATTATCATAGTAGAACTCATGTTGGATATGTTGTGCTTAAGAAAGCCATAAAATTAGTTATTTTATCTAATGTTATGCATCACATTTCGTAGCATAGGTTACTTTTTATATCATCAAAATAGTGGGATCTGTTGTGACAAACAAAAATCACCACACAACCTTTTGTGAAACCACACAAAGAATGTATAATTACCAAAATCAGTACAAAAATGACAATATTACAAACATATATGTAAGTATAGTAATATTTTCACACTCCCCTTGAAAATGAATTACACCAGGACAAAACAAACAGCTTCATGTCTGTCTCGGCTGTTTGCTGTTGAGCGGCCCAGAGTGAGGAGAGGCCTTCATGTACTACTTTGGGAATAAAAAGCTATTGAAGAGTGTTTTAGCATAGCCCCTCCTCTGACCTCCTAGTTTCAGTCTATCTTTACCCCATAGAGCCTCCCTCTATTGATTCTTGACTGCTATTCTTCTCCCCAAGGATCAGTTTACTGGATAGGCCCTGTTCATCACCACATAATTAACAACAGCGTTTCTTGCAACATTGCCGGCACTCAATCAATACCACGGCTGTCAATCAATAGGAGAGAGAGCCGGCAGAGAGAGAGAGAGAGAGGAGAGAGTGAATGATGAAAGTGATGTCTGTACAAGAGATCATGTCACTGTTTTATAGTCATCTGTGGAGCGCTTCCACTCATAACCTGCATAGAAATCCCTTTACCCTTCTCCTCTACTACAAGCTCGCCTGGGGGACCCACCTTTCCCAGCAGGTTCCACTGTGACCTTTGAGCTGATGTTGCCGCGGCCGGCAGTTGTCACGGCTGCAGACCAGATGTGGTATTGTTTACCACGGGTAAGGTGCGTAATACGGTAGAAGAGCATCTCTGGATTGGCCTCATACTCGCTGGGCGCCTACGACAGAGGGCATGAAATATCATGTTAGCGAACCACAATCCCACAGCGACTCCACAGGTTTAGGGTCAAGTCCTCCTTCAGAAACTGTAATAAATTAAGGAAATGCATCAGTGTAATGGAGTTAAATGTGTTTTAAACAAGGCTCTGTAAAAAAAAGTGTGAGACAGGGGAGACAAAATTAAAATAGAAATAAAGTAAATGAAAAGCGTACAGACAGGTTTCATTTTTCACATGTTACTTTTTCACTTCATACTCTGCATATATTCCAAATCTTTTTTGTTATTTAATAACTAGGGATGTGCACAAATCATCAGTTAGTCGTTGAGTGAAATAGGAAGTATAGTTTACGTCTTTTTTAATCAGAGGTGACTAATTCGTTTTGGGGAGTGGGGATGGGAGAAGATGTACATATGTTTCATTTCTTAGAGATAAAGACATGAAACAAATATTTATGAAACAGTTTCTGCACATATTAGTAGAACTACAGAAGTATTTAAAGTGTCTTTACAAAAATGAGGTGGTTCATCCAAACCTTTTGTTTTTTTTAATTTTTTTTTTCATCATTGTTGTGGTCCAGGCACATGGAAATAACTATATCAAAATAAACTGACTTCAACTGGTCATGTGATTACATTAAAGCAGCGTATGACTTTCATCCCAAATTTTTTTTTCAAATTTGTAAAATCTGAGTGATGGCCTAATAATCATTAATCCATTAGTCTTTACGTGCTTACACACCTGGATCACTTCCCTCATGGTGAACAACTTCAAAGATGACTCCATCAAAAAACACAGCCCACTTGTTTACATAACAAACTGAAACATCACTTGGGCCTTTTCAGAAACTTTGTCGCAAAGTGCATTGTGGGGAACAAAAGTGGTTTCTCACAGATTGGGCAAAAAAACAAGCTAGATCCCTGTATTATAAAACGATCCAGTCCACTGGGGTTCTTTTAAAGAATGAATCTAGTCAGCGGATGGAGGTAAAGGTGACATTTGGGTTCAACACTCACAAAGAGACAGACAAATTACTGCTGCATGGAATTTCCATTCCCCCACTGCACTTCATGAAAAAATTTCTGAAAAGGCCTGAGTGACATTTTGGTTTGTTATGTAAACAAGCGGATTCATTGTGGAGTCATCTTTGAAGTTGTTCACTGTGAGGGAAGTGATTCATGTGATCAAGCATGGACAGACTAATGGATTAGTGATAATTAGGATATCACTGAGGTTAGACAAATTAGAAAAAAAATGTGATGAAAGTCATACATTACTTTAAAAAGTAATAATAATGTCCATCTCTGATAATAATGTAATTGGAATTTTAAACACTGACCTACAGATAATGTGAAAAGGAATTTCTTCTTTCTTGTTGGACCGTAAAATGTTAATTAATATTGATCTATGGATTTGAAACACCGTGACTGACTGCTGGGTTTTAATCTTAACAAAAAGAAAAAAATAGAATAAAACATTTTCACTTTTCCTGCTCAACAGTTAAATTAAAAAAACATAAATCTGCAAAATATAGTAAAATGTTCCAGTGTTGTTCACAGGGTGATTTATTCACCAGATTACTCAATAAAAGACCATTTGACGCTGAGGTGCCTGAATGAATGATATGTAGATGTCTCCTGCACCTGCGGGCACAAACATATCCAAAAACACAGATTTCTCTCAAGTCAATCCCTGTTTCTATCGCTCTAATCTGATCATCTCTCAGTGTTCATCTTCAGTTCGTTCACCATTTGCTTTTCCCTCTTTCCCTCTCTGTCTAGCTCAGTGAAGAGGAGCGGATGGAGGGACAGAGGGAAGGAGGAGGGTGGATGTGTGTGTGTGGAGGGGGTGCGTTCGAACATTCCTCCAGCGTAGCGGCGGTGTTGTGGTGATCCAGGGAGTGATACAGGGAGATAATGAAAAGACGAACAAAAGCACTCTCATCTCGATGTGACTGATACCCTCCTCTGCTCCTCCCTTCTTCCCTCCTGTCTCTCACTCTCTCCCTCTTTTCCTCTCCCCCTCTCTTTCTTTCTCTCTCATTTCCCCTCGGTCTCTCCCTTCCTACCTCTAATGGTGTGTCTCTTTCTCTCTCTCAACCTCCTTTTCCCCTCCCTCCCTCCCTCCCTCCCTCCCTCCTCCATGCCCATGCTCATTTACATGGCACTCATGCACAGAGAGGGAGGAGTATTTGTGAAAAAATAAGAAAGTGAGATCTAGCTTGATATCAGATTTCACTGTGCTTCACTGTTTGTGTGCACATGTTCTAACCGCCACTGAAATAAAACTGCACATACATGTATAAATAGAAAGCGTTGAAATGTGATGCCTGTGTGTGTGTTGTGTGTGTGAGCTTCTGATGCGGCAGTGTGCATGTGTGAGCTTGTTCTCTGCTTCATTTGCATATCTACGTCTCATCACGTTGCCAAGACAACCTCATCTGTTCATCTGGGAGGGCAGGAAATAAAGTGGTGGTGCAAACACAGTGAAAGAGAGACGCACACAGACACACACACACACACACACACACACACACACACACACACACACACACACACACACACACACACACA
>JAPTGZ010000007.1:17187708-17202147 GCA_029814645.1 Fowleria isostigma | reverse complement strand
GAATCAATGGCAGAAAGAGAAAGAAAAGCAGGAAAGAGGAGAAACAGGAGGCAGAGTGGGCAGACATTTAGAGAGTAATGGGGTTCCTTGTTCCTCTCTCGCTCTCTACCAGCCTAATGAGGGTGCTAATTAAAGTAGAAAGAAAAATGGGGGATGTGCTTCAAATTCATTTCTACCATTTTGTCTGAGTGTGAATGAGTGCATGTGTCTATATGTATATACTTTAACTTATTTGTCTGCCATCCTCTAGTCTCTGTATTCTTTGACAAATCAAAAAGACGGGCTGCGTCAACATTAGAATCTGCCTTGTGTCCTGTTCATTATCAGTGTCTGTTTTTGCCACCTACCATCTTCCAGAGTGGTAGCGTTGATCTCAGTACTGGATGGGCCTGTTCCGGCTCTGTTGAAGGCCTGAACTACAACCCCGTACTGGGCAAATTTCTTAAGGTTGTCCAGGGTGTACACTTCACTGTCCCCCGTAGCTTTCATCTCCACGATGCTGTACTGGCCGTTGCTGCCTGGACCGTTTTCCCTGTAACCGATTTGGTAGCCTCGTATCACACCATTCTGCAGCTCCTTCTTGGGGGCCTGAAACAATTAAAGAGTAATTAGACAGTATAAATCAAAGTAAAACCACAATTTAGCTTCATTACATCACTGTGCCACATTGCAAATAGCAAGTGAATGTTGGATAATATTTGAGTGCACTAACATGACAAATAAATCGGTTTGATTAAGTATAGAATATTTTACAATTATTTAAATAAAAAGAATGTGATTTCTGCTGCAAGGAGTGTCTATATAAAAATATAAATGAAATTATTTGATTATGTTGTCAAGTGATGCAGAATTAACACTGATGAAAATCTATACAATATGAATAAACATATTAAATTCAGGTGTTTCTTTGCTAACAGGGCTGTACAACAAAATGAAAATGACAAATTATTATGATAAATGTTATTGCATTTAATTTTCTGTGTAGGGTTAATTTTATATACATTGCTACTGACTTTGTTTTTACTTAATTTTTCTCAATTTTTCTTCTTTTTATCCTTGTTTTGAATATTTCTGCTTTAGATTTGTACCTTATTTGTCATGTTCTCACCAGACATAAAAATTTTAAACCACAAATAACAATCTGGTTACTTTGACTGTGACTCAGGAACAAAACACTTCAAAGAAATATTGTTAATTATTGTGATAATTATTGACAGCAACTGACACGAACATTTTAATCATGACAATATGTAAAATTAATGGAAATGGGAAGACCTACAAGCTGCAGGTTTGATTTGTCCCAGTATGTTTGTACATATTGTGTATTTACATTCTGTTTATGGAGATGTATGCAGATCATGCCACTTTCATTCTCATGATAATCTAATAACTGCAGGTAAACATGAACATTGGTAAAGGGGATATAATGTCATTGACAGATGGCCTAATAAAACTGGTGAACAGAGAAAAAAAAGACTTTTCTGACTAAACATCGTTAGAAACACTTGCTATAGTGTAAATACACAAGTCAACAAAATATAAAGAATAATATAGGCCTAGGTGTTTCCTGATTTTGTTACATTTTGATGTTACATAACCTTACAGTAGACCCATCTTAATTGTCGAACATTATGTTCATATACAGTTCTATTGATTAAGTCTTAATGCCTCAGAGTTGTCAATGTAAATGATATAGTGGATAATCTGGACTAGTCTTCTGTGCATCAGTATGTATGAAGACATTGCGCTACCAGCTAATGACAGTTTCATCTCAGACATAATGTGTCTGCAGTCAGCAGAGCACTAATAACATTATGTGTGTCATGTGCTCATCATTTATTGCAGGAACATGAACATACAATAATTATTTAGCTAATTAGAAAGAGCATGATAAATAAATCTAATATCTAACACAACACCATTATACTCTACAACAATCTCTGGTGCTGCTTAAAAATATTCTTAGAAGTTATAGATATATGAAATATTTTTACCCTCCATGTAACACGTATGCTCTGTGATGTCATTGGCTGGAGGACGACATCCATGGGCGGCCCATCAGGAGCTGATATGACACAGACAAAATGTCAGTATTTACAGTTTTTTAAGCAGAGAGAGGAAGAAGGATACATGTGCAGTTTGTCTGCTAGTACGGTTTTGCCACCACACCATACATTTGAAACAAAAAATCAATAATAGGCCTACACATTAGGCTATGGATCTTGAATTTAAAATGCTACAGTTTTACAACATGAAACTGGTTGCAGTGGTAGCATCTTCCATCTTTATTGGTTGGTTCTGCTGCCTGTCACTACCGGATAAACTACATGTGCAACGTACATGTGTAACGGTAATGTTACTTGGACAAACTGCCCGAAATGCGCTGCCAGAGACATTCAGTCTTCATTCAGAGTGTCACTGAGTGTATCATGAGTCAATAATTAATACTCTCTGGTAAAGGTTCATACTGTGTTCCAAGTATAACTGTGTAAGTAATTAATTTAGCAGTTTTTTTTACCCACTTGACTAGTTTCGGCTACTTCTGGTAGCCTTCATCAGAAGCGTCACATGATGTTGTCATGATGTTGATGTGTATTATAGGCTGCTAAGGAGGATTTGCCTCCTGATCATGTGATCCTTCTGATGAAGGCTACATAAAGGAGCCAAAACTAGTCAAGCCCATAAAAAAACACAATGATTAATAATATTCAAATCATCAAATGTTATTATTAAATCATTAAATGCTGTTGCAATATAGTTATTTTCTTTCCTTAAAAATGCAGAACAGAAATCACGTATGTTTATTAATGCTCACTGTCCCATTCAAATATATAAATTGAAATTCCACAGGAAACACTGATGTGAAAATCACAGAATACTGTGTTTAGTACAGAAAACAGGTACTTACGTGCTTCCTCTGTGCTGATAGTGAGCTCTTTGCTGGGAAGGCTCCGGCCAATCTTATTGTAGGAGTACATGCGGATGCTATAAACACAGGCTGGGTGAAGCTCTACAATGTTGGCCTGGTTGTTGGTGGGTGAGATGTTCCTGGTTGTGTACATGTGATCCCAGGAGTCTGTTGAAGAGGGAAACAAATAATCTGTGCTTTTACGTTTTTAGACATTGAGACACCTAGCATTCAAACCTTAAGTTCTGAAAACGTACCTGACTTGTTCTTGTACTCAATGTCGTAGCTGGTGATGATGCTGTTGCCATCAAACCTTTGGATCCAGCGCAGGTTCATGCTCCTGTCCTTCACCTCCCTCACCTCCAGCTCAGGGGGATCAGGGGGTTCTGTGTGAGAGAGAAAAGACAGGAGGTGAGAGGCCTTCACCAGCAACGCTTAACTGAAATGTTTTATTTAACGGAATTATTATAAACATAAAGAGGGGGGTTTTATAGTTAGTGATAACATGGGACATGCCATACAGGATTGGTGTTATCGATTGATGATTTGGTAAATTAACTTTAAAAGACCTTAACAACCATCAGTGACCAAAAGCATTAACTGACTTAAAATGTTTAATCAATTTTGAGCGTCTAATCCTATCAATATGCTGAAATAATTAAGATAAAATGCAGTTTTATCAGTTAACAAATGACAGTGCTACATTTTTAATGTTATTATATTTTACTGAAAAAGTCACTTTTCTTCTGTTTTTCTGATATAATAGCTTCTGATAAATTTACTCTGACCTTTTAGAAACATCTACATGATCAGTAAATTAAAAACATAACATCCCTGATTTTCAATGTAAAATGAAGAGAGTAGTATGATAATAAATGGTGAAAAACACTCAGGAAAGGTTAAATGTAGACAAAAAAAAAAAAAAAAAAATCAGTTGGAAGTTGCCAAAAAAATAATTCTGTGTCTTTAAGGGATAAGTTTTTAAGAACATCTACATGATTAGTGAATCAAATATGGAAAAATACCTGCTTTTTACTGAAAAATGCAGTGAATAATATTGTGATAAATGGTGAAAAATCACTTAAAAATGATTCGATGTAGAGAAAAATGTATTGGGAAGTTGCCACAAAAATAGTTATGTGTTTTATGGTTAAAGAAAGTGTCTGACTGTAAAGATACCTTGCACAGTGAGCTGGATGAGCCCTCGACCTTCTCCATAGGAGTTGATGGCATGACAGGAGAAGAAAACAGAATCTCCTCGCTCAGCTGGATTCAGCTGTGAACGTAAAGACAAACACACTGAGGTTATAATCTGCCAGAAAATATACAGAAAGCACACAGCAGATATCTAATCCATCATCTAATACATCTAATCCACTAAAACATGCTGTAAAAGTCTCACTGAATCTTATCTGGAAGAGAAAAACTAAGACTAGACTTCATTGTACTGATGGGCAACACTTTATTAATGTGGCACAAATTCAAATAAATTATTCTGTCAAATGCTGCTGCTACAGAAGAAAATGAATGAATTGTTTAATAAACACTTATGGAGAGTACATATTTAATTTTTCAGCATTAGTTACTAGCATTTTGTTACATTACTTCAACAAATTCAATGCCTTCTTTTATCCTTTTGTACAATAAACTTACAAATTCCTCTCAGATCATTACTTACTCCCCTGCATAAAAAATGCACAAACTTTGGGAGTGATTTAGATTTTTCTCTGCATTATATAACATAGTAAATTATTTCATAACATTGGAATTTAAAAGCAGTGGATTAGTAGGATCACAGTGACAGCCAGCCTCATTAGTAATGGTTTGTTTTTTGCAGTAAAAGGAAAGTTGAAACACTGCATGGCTTTACTTTGCTTACAAAGCTGCAGTCACTAGGTGTTTCTTTCCCATCAGTCCTTGGTATTGCGTTTATAGCGTCACATCTGTCAGTTGTATTGGATGACGGGACTACTTGTGAATTTGTGTCTACTTGATGTTATATTCCATATCTGACCTTTAGGGTAGAGATCACTTCATCCCCCTTCTTGTTGATGGTGATCGAGTAGCGAGGGTTCCTCTCAGCGTCGATGACGGTGTCGCCTCTCTCCCAGCGGATGATGATTGGCTGCTCACCCCGCGCTGTACAGTTCAGCTCCTTCGTCTGGCCTTTCCTCGCCATGGTGGTGTTGGGGTGGCTGGTGATCATGGCAGGAACTGAGCAGAATCACATGCACATGTCAGTGTGACGAATAGTATTATATGGAGTAATGAGACGAGGGAACAGGGATGTGATATTAGAAACCGAGGCTATATTACAGATGTATAGACATCTCTATTCCTACCCTTGGTTCTACATTTTCATTTCACGCTTCAAGCCCCACTGGCCCTCTTACTCTACCTCCTCCCTGCCTGCTTTCTCCTCTTCTTTCCTACTACTGCATCTCTTCCTTCTTTTACTCACACATAGATTATTGATTGCAGAGGTTCCTGTGGTTTTGTTTTCATAACTAATTCATCAGGCTTTTTCTCATCCAAACATTCAGAAGCAAACCATCAGACAGCCGGAACACATCAATCAATACCAAAGATACACCCAGATAAGGATGCGCAGGCCAAAGTCAAGGTTTTGTTAGGTTCAGTGAGCTGCACTAGCCTGGGGCAAAAGTGCTTTTTACTGTAGAAGTGCTGGTTCCCCCCAAAAGCGAAATCTTAGCTCTGTCCGCAGGTTGTACAATCCAGGAGATGTGGACCAAGTAAAGAACGTGACTGTGTTCAAGCCAAAAATAAAATGATTGGCACTTACTCTTGACAGTGAGGATCATGCTTTTACTGATGTCTGAGCCCACTCCGTTGGAGGCCTGACAGAGGTAGTACCCTCGGTCATCTTCAAGCACATGTCGGATCAGCAAAGAGCCATTGGACATGATCTGGATTCGACCAGTTAGAGGGACCGGGTGGTACTGCTGAGGGTTTCCTACACCTGGAGGATGCAAACATTAAACAAATTCCACTGTGTTTATGTTTTTGTCTCATGGGATCATGTACATATGCTGTCGTTGAGGTACTGTGATATTTTACCTTTAGCGTGTTTCCACATGACTTTTGGAGGTGGGTAACCCTCCACAGAGCAGTTGAGAACTCCTGCCTTACCATAGATACAATCCTGGTTGTTGGGCTGCACCACAAAACGTGGTGGCACTGTTAAAAAGAAACAAAAAAGGCAAAAACATTTAAATGAAAAATCCAGAAGGGCAGCTTAATAAATGTGAAATCACAGTTGAAATGAAAATTACATTTAATTGTACATTGTAGGATGTATGATGGATAAAACCTTTTTTTTTTAAACCTCTTACAATGTTTTTAATGTAAGATGAGATTTATTTTTGTAAAGATAAGTTTTATTCAGTATTTAACTATTGTAATACGTTAAGTTGGGACCCCATTGAGCTCTGCTTTTATAACAGAGAACTGCATAAAAACTCACTTCCATTTCATTTGTAGATGGTTTTGAAAAGGTTCTCTGATAAAGAATTGATAGCATTAGATAGAGAATGAAATGTATATTTTTCAAGGTCAAATTCAAGCACTTTTTAAGCACTTTTAAGGTCATTTTCAATTTTTTTCCAGCATAGCACCTTTACCTACAACAATACATATACTTATGTTTATGTCTTTTCACTTTTTATCGAAATAATGTACATTGTATAATACAATGTACATCTGAAATTATGTTTGATTACAGCAAAAAGTTTATAAATTAAAGGGGAACACAAACTTTTATCTAAAAAAGGGGAAGCCAATTGGCAAGATTCAGACACACTTGCACCGAAACAAAGCTTAAGATACAAAAATGTAAATGGAGTCAACCTAAGAGTACCTGGGAATTTCTTTTTTGACATTAAGTTTTATTTTTCAAAATGTATCACTACTCTGTAAGTAGCTTTGTTTATAATTGTAAGCACTTTTCAGCATTTAAACTGAAATTCAAGCATTTTTTTTAGACTGTAAAAACACAACATTGAAGTTCAAGCATTTTCAAGGATTTAAAGCACCTGTGCGAACCATGTAGGTATTTAAGACACACATTCAAGTATTGACAATATGGAGCAAGAAAAAGTTACCGACAATCCTGATGAAGTTTTTATTCGTGGTGCTAGGTGACATCCAACATAATCCAAGTATCCAACTGATATATGTGCAATGCTAAATTCCCTCTACAACTTAGCTGTCACATATGATCTGACCTAATTTATCTCCACTATGCCATTATCCCTCCACTCATTCTCTTACCAGTAACAATCAACTGTCTTTCCCAGCTGACGGTGGCAGCGGCATTGCTGGCGAGGCAGGTATAGTTCCCGTTGTGCTTCAGTGTCACCTTGGAGATTTGCAGGGAGCTCATGAACTCTTTGGTCTCTATTGCAACGCCAGAGGCGGAGCCTGGCACTATGAGCTGGCCGTCTTTGTGCCAGGTGATGCGTATGGGCATGTCCCCAGATGACACCACACAGGCAATGTACATGAGCTTTCCCACAGAGGTAGAGGGGATATCGAAGGGTTGGATGAGCGGTGGCACTGAGGGAGAGGAAGAGTAGAGAGTCAGTGGAATAAAGGCGGCGATAGGTATCGAAGAGCGGTAGTGTGGCCATCTCCAGCAATGCTGAGAAAAAGAGAAGGTCATTGGCCAGTGGGCTCCTCTTCTCTGCTCCCCCTTCAGTCCCCATCTCCTGCAGCCCATAATAGCTGCTCTGGTTAGAGTCCAATTGGCAGGAGGAAGTCATTCCGTTGCCATAGTAATGGAGGTTGGGGTGGGGGTACTACAGCTGAGACATCTGGGGGATTTAATCTAGGCTTCATTATTATTCATCTAATTAAATCAGAGACACACTCACACTCAGGCACATGCACGCACCCTTAAACACCTCTGCAGCTGCCCTGCTACCATCATTACCCCACTCATAGATGAAACAAAACACAGAGGCACACATAAATCTATCTGAAAAACACCATCTACCTCTGTCATACGCAGCTTTACTGTAAAGATGACCTGACAAATCAGAGTGTGCAGTTATCCAATAATGGGATAACATCTACATATATTGATAAAATCTATAAACACATCAAGGTTATTTACTGAACTAAAAAGCTGTTAAGGATTTACCAGAATTACCAAAGTCATCTAGTGTTACCTCTACAGCTGCAAGGGAGATTGTAAAGGTGACTTGAAAATTAAAAAATATAAATTAATTCATTTGCATTTCACACTGGTCTTTTGTAAATGTACATCAAATAGTATGTTGACTGTCTGTCAGTTGTCCGTTGAATCCATTTTACACAGTATGCCTGAAATACTAGCTAACTGGTTAGCTAGCAAGCAGTGAAAAAATAATTTGAGTGCTAATTATTTTCACCCAACAAGCTAAAACTAGCATAAGTACTAAAAATGAATTAACTAAAAGACAGTTAGCAAAATATAGGATTAGAAACTACACCACTTTATAGAATAATTAGAGTTTCATATGCAAAGCTAAAGCTAACAAATGCCAAAAGGGTTAAACAAACAGATAAACATCTATTACATTTAGCTAACTTGTACTGTTTACTTACATTTGAAACTATTTGTTTAAATATATACCACTGGCTTAAATATGAAGCCAATGGTAATGGTTTAATTTGATAAAAAACTATTGTAACAACAGACACCAACTTGAAAACTTGAGTTTCTCATTGTTTTCAGGGGATACAGTAGAGAAAAAAAAAACATTTGGAAGAAATCTTGTGTTAAGATAAATTTTGATAACAGTAATGAAAAGAGAAGCCCTTAAAAGCTGTGACACAAAGTGCATTGTTATTTGGATCGATGAGGTTGGAGTTTGCCTGTTGCATTTTTTTGACATGTGAATGTGACTTTGACTCACCTTTGACAGTGACGTGGACGGTCTGGTTGATTGACACCTGGGGCTGGATCAGAACGCTACACAAGTAGGTGCCCTCGTCGGCGCCCTTCTGAACGTCCGTCAGCCTCAGGGTGCCATTCTCAAACACCACTTGACGATGATTATCAGGCAGCTGCATGCCGTCCTTCAGCCACTTGATGGAGTAATACGGGTAGCCAATCACACGGCATGTGATGTAGGTGTTCCTGCCTGCCACTGCAGTGATGTCCCGCATGGGTCTGATTCGGGGTGGACCTGGAGACACAGGGAAGAGAGGGAGGGGATGGAGGGGGGAGGCAGAAAGAGAGACACAGAGGACGGAGAGAGGGGCAGATGAGGTGAGGGAGGTCATGGCAGAGTCAGGGAGCAGCCACGGAGACAGGAGGTGAGGAGATAAAGGTTGAGGGATAGAGTGATTGGGGCAAGTTGACAGGTGGAGAGGGAGGTTAGTTGTGCTCCCTTTACTAAAATCTGATTGAGGATATTTGTGGATTTTAGCCTACTTAGATAGTCTTTATCTAAATGTATAATTCTAAATTTAACTTCTAAACAATCCGTTTATAAAACATATGCAAAGTGGCCTATGCCCAATCCCACTGCCAAAATAAAATGTTAACACAATGTACATTTCTGCAAGCCATGGACACAGAATGTAATGATTGTTTTTCTGAAAAATTGTTTCCTAAAGGTACATACACATCTATAATCATACCTTTGTATACAGTATCTGTATTACTGTGTCTGTGTATTTTTCAGTGTTTGCTCACTGTAACCTTTGGCTTCTACATTCATCTCCTGAAGGATGGTGGGTTTATTCATCATGATGTGGCAGAATGTTGCTCACTGAAAATCTGCATTTAAGGGGTAAACTTGCAAGAAAAATTTGAAAACATCCCAAACATTTTGTTGCAAATTGCATTTTAGTATAAAACTATTACAAGATCCCATGAATTCACAATTGAAAGCAGATTTTTAGAGGAGGATTCTATTGGTTCCCTGCAGATAAAGCTTAGAAAATAACTATATTTGCATACCTATATTCAGAGTTTGATGTTTTTTCTGGAATGGTGTCAATTTCTTTTTGAAAATTTTGGCAAGTGAACTTTTTATGGAAAGGCTGTTCATCTTGTAGCATAACTGAAAGAGTCTTTAAACCCTAGCAAAGTACTAAACCTAAGCACTAAAATTATTTACATTGATTTGTTGAGCAGTGCCATGAACAGGTAAACACTGTTAATCTACATATCTATGGAAATGTCATTATGACATGTATTTATGATTCAGATACACTGAGATTATACGTATTGTTTACTTTGCAGAAATGTACCATGGTAACATTTTGCCTCTCTCTCTAGCTTTGTGTGTTTGTATAGAATCAGGTGTAGAGTGCATTTATATTGAAAAGCAGACAGGCACCTCTTACGTTTATGCGCGCTTGGTACTCGGCGCTACCGGCCGAGTTGCGTGCGACGCAACGATACACTCCTCCATCCCGAATGAGCGGGCTGCTGACGTTGACGTGCGACATGGTTAGGCCGTCTGACAGGGTGAACTGGCTGGTCTTGTAGGTGGAGTCTCGCACTACGGGCTCGTCGTCCAAAGTCCAAGTGATAGAAGGGGGCGGGGCTCCTTTGGCGGAGCACATGAGGGAGAACGGCTCACCCGGGTTCACCACCCGCTCGCTGAAGGAAGACACGATACGAGGAGTACCATCTGAAGGAAAAGATAGTAAGAATGGAAAGATTAAGACATGAAGTAGCATCACAATTTCCAAAATACACCAACTTACTCATGAAAAATAAAATTTTACCAAAGATTATTCAAATAAAGACAACATCTGGCTTAAAGCTCGTGTATCACCTGCTCTGGCAGATTAATTAAAATATATCTGTACCTGTCTTAGGTTTGGTCAGACCAATCACAAACACTTACCTATTTTGATTAGGTTTGATCTGAAGAGAGGAACAGCAGTTTTATAAACAACAAAGATGGTGCAGTTGATGTGAAACAGTCATTTTTTGGTATTCCATGATCATGAACCAAACTAATCAACACATTTACTCAAAAAATTCAAACATCTGCACTTCACTTATAGACTTGTTTGCCGAACGTTTAATAGGATTTGGTAAGTTCCACTGATCACATCATTAGTTGTAGGTCCATCTATTACCCCTTTTCCACTGCACTGAACCAGCTTGACTCGACTCGACTCTCCACAGTTTGGTATAGTGATGTCGCATTTCCACAGCAATTGGCATCATCATCAAATGAGATGGGTGTGGTCAGCAGAGTTGAAACTCTAAACATAAGTTTTGTTACAGTAAACAGTAACGACAATGGATGACATGGAGGTTCTGCTTTACTAGCTGCTTGGTCTGTGACTTTTTGTTGCAGAAAAAGTGAAACAGGAGAGACAGAAACAGATACAAGCAGCAACATCTGAAAAGCAAAGGAGAAAGCCATATGGAATTATGAAGCTGAAGACCAGTGGATATGAGCTAACGAGATGATGTCTGATGTAAGCTAATGTCTTATATACAATAGATGTTGCATTGAACGGTGCAGTCTCTGCAGAATGAGTCATGAGTAAAACGGCAGACAATGATATAGAGGCTATCTGAAGATCTTCTCTGCTATCACTCTTGTTGGTGTATGATGTTTGCATTAGATATAAGTGTAAGGCATTTAGACGCTCATGCCTGTGCTCGTGTGATGACACTCCCTCTGACCAATCAGTGGCTGGCAGTGAAATTTCAGTACTAACTCAACCTTGCCGCAGGTGTCACAAAAAAATTTACAGTTTTCAGGTAAAACCCCCGGTGGAAATGCACTTAAACCGCATAGAGTCAAGTCGAGTCAATCCGAGTCATACTAGAAAGCAAATATGTGTCCTTTCTCACTCTTCGATTGCAAAATGAAAATAAATGAAGATGTCCCAAACCAACTTTTGAATGTGAAATGTAGATGTATGTGACTATGCTGTAAAACTCCCAGAATTAATGCCTATCATTTGCTTATGGAGGGGTGTTATATAATACCTGCTGCATCCTTGTACATGTTTACTTCCCTCACTGTCGATCTACGTACCCTCTAGCAGAATAATGGAAAAGTCCTGAGCAGTGTGGCCCTTTCGGGAGGCGAAGCACTGGTAAGCCCCAGAATGAAACTTCTGTGCCGCAGTGATCTGCAGCGTGTCGTTGTGTTGTCCCTGGATGGAGATGTGCTGGTCGGGGACGATGGGCTCGGTGTTTCTGTACCAGTTAATGGTGTATTCTGGGGAACCCTCCACAGAGCAGGTGAAGAAGAGCGTGCTGCTGATGCCTGTTTTCAGATTCTTTGGGGACAGTGTCACTCGTAGGGGGTCTAACAGAAGACAGAAAATATTAGTTAGCATTTATCTGGATAAATAACCAGCTTTTCAAGACAAATGTTTTCATTCTTTCAGGTAATTCAATTGAATTTTTCTGTTTCAATTTTTAAAAAATGCTTAATACATCAATTTATTATCTTTAAAAACCTATCATATATTGTTTTATTTTCTATGTATTGTATAATATAATTTTAATTTCTATTTCATAATAACTTTTTTAGTCCTACTATGGAGTAAGTCACTTTTAATCAAGTAATTATAATTGTATCATTATCAGTCTTTGGAAGGTTGCATGTTTAATACGTTGAAAAACAGTGAACTCAGATTAAGTGACATTTTGTCAGGTTAACAAATAATAATAAAAATGCTTCCTAATTCTACCTAATTTTAATTGTGACATGATACCAGATTTCTCCTCTTGTCAGAAAATTACAAAAATGAATTGAAAACATGACTCATGGTCCATAAATACAGTAGACTTTTACAATCACAGATAGTGAGAGAGCGCAGGCACAATCAGCAGTGGTGACTCAATCAGTTCGACGCACTCATTAAAAAAGCAGCTGGAGATATCTCTTCACATCTCTGTCCACTTGTGTGTAAGTGTGTCTGCGCGTGTGTGTTTTTGTGTGAGTGTGAGTGAGAGCGAGTGTACGTATATGTGTATGTGCAAATGTCAGTGAGCAATAAGGCAGCTGGTGGTGTGCTGGGGGGCATCACTGTGCCTCCCAACCCCCCCTCACCCTGTCAGAGTCACAGAGTGTGCTGCCATGATGTGCCCACTGGCAAAGCCTACCGCCTTGCAATTCTCCCCTCTGTCTCGCCTTCTCCGCTCTTTGTTTCTTTGTATACTTCATACAATGTCCATTTATCTCCCCCTGTTATTATCATGTTATTACATTGTAGACAATGTCATTCTTGTACTGTCTGTATATCTGATTGTCCCCTCTGTGACCCTTCATCTTTATCTTTGTCATCCTCACCCTCCTCCTCTCTGATGGTGAATGGTGCTGGCAGCTGTGTTAAGGATCCAGTCTCAGTGAATTACTGCCCTGTCTTCCTTTTTGAGACCTGATATGACAGGGCATCATACAGCTCACACACATGTTTGGTACTGACACACTCTAGGTGAGACTTATATGTTCGCCTCAAACCAAAAGCAAAGGAGTTTCTCTCCATGTGCCAGCTTGGTTCAGTGAGAGGACAGCGTGGGAGTCTGTCAGGTTGTTAGTGAATGTGTAGGCTCACACACCTATAACGTGAAGCTGTCCAGACACCTCTTTTGAGCCAAAGCTGTTGGTGACCTCGCATGCATAGCTGCCGCTGTCTTCCTGCCTCAGGTCACTGATCGTCAACCCTGTCAAGCGCCGTGTCCAGCGGGCATCTGAGGGCAGGGGACGACCATCTTTCAGCCAGCGCACAGTGGGGCTGGGGTAACCTCCTGCTATGCAAGGGAGCTCAATACTCTGGCCTGCGTGCACCTCCCCTGCTTGGAAACTGTCCAGGATGGTGGGTGAGGACTCATTGGGGTCTGAAAAACAGAGGAAAGATTAGATTTTATCAAGAGAAAAAGACATATCAAAGCAGCAGTTGTTTATCAGACAGATGCTCACCCATTACGGAGAGCCTGGCTCCGTTGCTTTGGCGTGTCTCGCCGCTGTATTTATGTTTGGTAATGCACCGGTATGTGGAGAGGGCATCCTCCTTCTGAACATCAGAGATGTAAAGAGCCCCGAAGGAGGTCAGTGAGAACCTGTTACCTGTGGAGGACACATTCACAAAGAGTAACATTAATTCCTCAGAAGCAAACATCCAGTTAAACCTGAACAGAGATGATCATTCTGGTACAAATCCATTGTGCACATTGCAAAACCGTATTGTGCTAAGAACAAACAGCTGCCTGAACAGTTGGCACTACCTGCCTCATAATGTTGCTTTCCAAAACCTGGCACATTTTCAAGGCCTGGAGGACACGCAGCGGTCACTTACACCACCAACAGACAGAGCAGAGACAGGCTGACTGGCCCCTACATACTATGGAATACACCACTATAGAAACCACCAACTATGGAAACAGTGATGAATGAAGAGATGAACACAAGGTTGTGGAGTGGCACAATGTGATGTGATACGATGGGATGGACGGATGGACGGATAGGGTGGATGGATGGATGGATGGATGGATGGATGGATGGATGGATGGATGGATGGATGGATGGATGGAT
>JAPTGZ010000007.1:17154354-17168781 GCA_029814645.1 Fowleria isostigma | reverse complement strand
ACACACACACACACACACACACACACACACACACACACACACACACACACACACACACACACACACACACAGACATGAATGCACACACACTTACACACACATACACATAGCTCCAGATGGGGAACATGTGTGTTTAACAAAATGGAACCTGTTCGGGTTCAGAGGTCATGACTGCGTTGTGTTATGTCATCAACTCAACCTTTACATCAGTATGTGATTCAGCTACAGATCGCAGTCTTCACAGTAAACCCTCTGCAAAGACAGTATGCAAAAGGTGACTTACGCTTTCTGAATATAATTTCCAATCACTGTTGTAACTATATTTCTTTAGGCATTTTGAATGGGAGTTGCAGAGTAACGCTTTGCCAATAATATTAATGATATAAACAATGTGTGATCAAAATTAGGGCTGCACAATATAAAAAAAAAACAAACAGACATTGCAAGTTTTTTTTATCCTGTGATATATATTGTGATATTCTTGTCTGTTTTTGATGATTTTCTTCTTTGTTTTTGATGATTTTCCTCCTCATTTTCAGTGATGTTCTTGTGTTTATTGCTCATTTTTTAATGTTGTTACTAGTGACTCACTCCATGTGCAGGGGCGTGGTCTGCTTCAGCAAACTAAACAATTAAGATTTGTAGATGGCTGTGCTCAGTGTGTCAGGTACTCTTGAAATTAGGTAAAAATAGGTTGAATTTGTTTGTGTCTTACATTACAGGACCTGCAATGTGACTATTAAATACATGTACATTACAATGACGATGCTCAAATGTTATATTGTGTAGCCCTAATCTAACAAGGATATGTGTAATGATTTCAGGGTTTGGAGGTGAGATGAAACTATCTATAAAAAGTGTAAAGTCTCAGCTGAATACTTCTTTAACATACACAATCTACAACTTCCATGTATGCTATAGCTTTCAACAAAATCACTCAAGAGCATATGTGATAACAAATCAAGAGAGTTAGGCAATACAAGTTATTGTCATATTTTATGCATCCATGCTATTACAAAAAAATTCTGATTTAATCCGTCAAGACCTATGGCAACTTCCAAAGTGTTTTTTTTTTGTATTCCTCCACACTTAACCTTTCAGAAGTGATTTTTCATCATTTATTGTAATGTTCCTCTGAATTTTGCTTTGAAAATCAGATATTTTGTTCTATTTGATTTACTGATTGTGTAAATGTTCATAAAAGCTCAGAGTAAATTCAAGGCTTATTTTATCAAAAGAGAGAAAATTGAAGAAAAAGCGACATTTTTCAGCAAAAATATATCAATAACTGAGGATAAAACACACATCTGTAATGACTTTCATTTGTCAAACTACACAGGTTTTACTGGTGAATCAGTGTTATGGAAGACAGAGCCTCTGAACATCTACATGGATCATATCTGATGCTGCTGAAAAGCTGAGAAGCTGTATTTGACCTGAATTATTTACATGTATTGATAGGATTGGTGATTCTAAAATGATCTACCAGTTTAGATTAGAAGATGCATTTGGTTAAACTCTTATAACCTACATATGAACTGGATACAGTATGTCGCTGAAAAGTATCATAAATTTCAGCAATCAATTTTATTAGTTCTAAAATAAGAAGAAACACACAAACCTACGCATTTTTTTTTAAGATAATCATGACGTTCCTACTTTCCACTGAATCATAGTTTGTGTTGACTCCTTTTACATCTTACATCCTGAAGTGTTTGATGGTGTTTGTGTTATTTATCATTTCTTAAATGTCTTTATCTGTCATTTTATGTAATGCTGTGATTGTTTTGTGTTATGAGTGCTCTGGTCCAAATTCTACGTAATGAATATCTATGGCAATAAAGTATAACATCTTGAATCTTAGTGTACACATGTAAGAGTAGTTTCATGATGGCTGGCTGCATTAACCTGTAATTTTTCCCTAAACATCTCTGCTAGTATGATTAATGGCTGCCTTTATCAATAGAACAGGCAGAGTATTTGTTACCACGGCGACAGCTAATAGGGATCTGAACTAGATATAAAAAGACATGCAAGTCAATTGTGTAAACGTAATGGTGTTTCTATTTCTGTATCAACTAGAGACAAGTGTTGCCTGCCTTCTGCCCAGTGCATGCTGGGAAACATTCAGGATAAAAAAACAAAAAACAAAACAAACAAAAAAAACTATTAAGTGATATGATGAATGCACATTGTCTAATTTTGTATTTTTACTCAATCAAAATTAGCCACAACTCCTCCTCCTGTGATTTTAAGTCAAGCATGAGCAACAGGCAAGACAGGCAGCCGCCCACTCCATGACTCGCACAGAGCTCCGTCACAAAATCAATTTTCATTTTCATGTCTTCATTAGACCCGTCATTCGCTCAACAAGGAAGGAGGAGGAAGGTGACGAGATGGTGGAAGAGTTAAAGATCATCACTTACCATGGTCATATGCATATGTTTTTTTTTAGCCTGGCCAACCATCCCATTTCCTCAGTGTGTTCAATACTGAGGAAACAGCCTGGAATCATGGGGCTTGAATTCAAATATGAAGGCGGGACTAACAGGCGCCAAATAAACCAATCACAGGTAAGATGGATGTGATGCTTTTGTCAGAGAAACTTAAGAATACAGGGTGCAATCTGTAATTCAATCCTTATTTTTGAATCAAACCACAGACAACTGTTGTAAAGAGATTTGCAGATTTGGAACTGACTGACTTGTGACAAAAAGAAGTCAGTATGTACGACGCATTGTGAAACACCCAACTCCAAGACTTGTGATTGGCTCGGAATAAAACAGGTAAAATAAACAGTGACTGGAGCAGTTCCAGACTGTTTGGTCAGTATTGAATACACTGAGGAAACAGGATGGCTGGAAAGGTGTTTTAGCCTTATATTTAAAAGACAAAATCCTAACCAAGCTGTTTACACAGCTAATAAAAATGAACACATCTTATACAACAAGTTCCCATTTATATTACATAACAAATGTTTATATCACCTAACATGTCTTTTTTCATGTCAAAATGTGGGAAAATGATTGGATCAAAATAGTTTTTCCCATGTGGCAAATTTAATTTGGAAGTAAACTTTCATTCCTTCAACCACCATCTTGTAAAGGTTAATGTTGTATAAATTATCTAAATCCAAAAACTTGTTGACATCCAAGGCTTTTTTTTTTTAACCCATAAAGACCCAGTTATGGTAGTTCCCAAACAAATGTTTCTCTTTATTTAACTTCTCTGAAGTGATTTATTACCATTTATTATAATATTATCCTCTTGTGTTTTTTTTTTCTTGTGAAAATTGGGTATTTTCCCATATTTAATTCACTGATCAAGTACATAAAAGCTCAGATTAAAGTTGAGGGTTATTGTATCAGAAACAGAAAAAAAAGTGACTTTTTCAACAAAGCTGTCAAAACTGGACCTAAATCAAGCATTTTACACTAATTATTCACATGTACCGATAGAATTAGAGGATCAACAGGTATTAAACAGTTTAGATCAGGAGGTGGTTTTGGTTGACAGTGAATGTTTGGGTATTTATGGGTTAATCTCTGGAGAAATAATATATTAAAGATGATCTGTTGATAATTTTTGATCTGAGGACACAAGACTTCTGCATCTGCTATGATATGCAAATTGTAGCTCCTCCTGGTGTTTTCTTACAAAATATATTATTAATATATATTAAATATATGATTGTTGATTGGTTTGTGTCAGGTGAGATCTGGATGTGATTCTATGGCTTGGAAATGTAAAACATGCAAATGAAAACATCAGGTCATGGCAAGAGGTCTATAAAATTTTGCCAACAGTGTTCCAGACAAACATTTCTTTTGAGTTTGTATCATTATATTTAGGAGTTCTACCTTCAGAAGATGTCTCCTCTAATGATAAATATTTATTTCAGATCTTAATACTGCTTGTAGGGAAGCCATAACTAGAAAGTGGCTAAAACTAGAAAAACCTACAATGGATGAATGGATTGATCTCATTTATGACATTTTTAAGATGGAAAAGAATTGCTTTTTTGCAATAAGACTACAACAAAGACTGTTTTTGAAAAGATGGGAAAGATGGATTAGATATGTCAAACCAGTTCAGGGTCATGTCTTATGTCCATTTCACACCTTTTTTTTTTTCCTTTTTAACCCTTTTGTATCGATGTTTCTTTCTCTTAATTGTTTTTTTTTTTTTAACATCACAAATGTGCAGCCCAGCAATCCTGTTCTAGAGTTTGTTTCTTAATTTTAGATTGTATGGACTTCATTGCTGTTCCTGTTGAGGGAGGACCAATTAATTAATCATTCTTGAATGTATCGTCTGTGGAGCCATGGATATATAAGTGTGGGACTAAACTGTAATTTTAAGCAGAATGGATGAAAATGGTGAATTGTGTGTACAAGCATGTGAACCATGAAAAATTCTAATAAAAAGAGAATTGGGAAAAAAAGAAAAAGAAAACATCAGGTCATATATTTTGATTATTTAACCATTTGGTTTGGACCAAGAGGAGAGAGCTGAAGAGGGAAGGGGTGTGTTTTCAAGTTTTTTTTTTTAGCTTGTTCCTCCTGATGTCAGCTCTTGCAGCTTTAACATGCCTTCCTTTGGATTTTGTTTGTCTGAAAATCCATAAAACCCGTAATCAGAAAAATGCTGCGTTCTAGATAATCAAATGAAATGCCCTGTTTGCATGACCTGTATCAAACAGTCTTATAACAGGGGAATATGACACTAATGCATGTAGTGAATGATTTGTTCCTTTAAACTGTTTACATAACCATCATGTATGAGCTGTATGTGGGTTTCCATTGTAGTGTGTGCTGATGTTTTCATATCTTTAGTGCATCCATGTGAGAGTGCAATTATAATATTCAGATTACAAGCCGCTGATGTGTTGTGTTTCAAAGAGAAGTCGCACACAGGTGATGTTTCACCGCTGTGAGGATGATCAGGTCTCTGTCTCTTATGTTGATTAACGCTGAGGTCGGGGTCAAGGTCGAACGCAAACACACACGTGTGAGCGCTCTCTGTGTTTGCGTGGACTGACTTCAGTGAGCAGCTCATCATATCCAACATCTGATCCTCACACTCACTGCTCATCAACTGACCTATATACCCCTAATTACACACACAGCAGCCACAGGACAGTATACACAGCAGCACCCCTCACACACAAACCGTAAAAATACACCCGGAACACGGCTGCGTCTAAAACCGCTGTATTTACGTTGAAGAGTGAACAGCAGCGCAAGCCGTTTTATCCCTGTGAACTACGACTGAACTCAGAGAAAAGAGGAATAAAAACAAAAAAAAAAGAAAACCACAGAGATTACGATTGTATTCAGAATTTCTCTCTGAACATTTTATACAAGAATTATTTAGTGTGTGTGTTTTTGCCTTTACAGTATATGTAAACACAAACTACTGTAAACATTACATATGATTTAATCAGCCCCTATAAGTTAAAAAAACAAAAAAGAAAATATAGATGGACTCAAGTAAGGAAATAAATAAAAACATGAAAAAGCCAAAAAATATGCAAAACAATGAGAATTAAGTCGGAAAGCACAACTACAGCAACCTTAGTGTGTGTGCATGTGTGACACAGTGTCTGTGTGTTTTGCATACATATAAAATAAAACGCCATCTGCCAGGACCTGAGGCCGTTCTTGCCCTACTACCCTCCTTGCTTCATCTTTTCCTCTATCTCTCATCCATCTACCCTACATTGTTGCAGCGAGCATTTAAAATATAAAACATATAAAACATATGCACGCATGCATCGGAAATATACAGCGCGGTGCAGAATGTATATGACTGCACAGTTAAAAAACAAACAAACCCCAGACAAAGAAACCCGGTGTATTTGTGTTTCTCTCTCGTTCACACACACTCACACACAAATGAGGTTAATGAAGACGAATGTGGGGGCACACTACTATTGACATCCTGTGTCTCTAATTGTGGCCCTGTTCTTCAAGGACATGGTGGGAAGACAAGGAGGGAGAAGACAGAAATAGATCTGATGTGCAGAACTGTGGAATAGTCACACAACTCTAAAGTGATGCTGTGGAACAGGTCAGAATGAAGCCCTGATCCTAGTGGGGAGGGAAGTGTCGACTGTAGATAAGAGCTGGATTTGATATTATGGAGGTAAAGATGTAAGCAGGAAGATGTGAGGGCAGTGATAGTGATGGAGGGGAATGACTGAGAAAGGAAGCAGAGAAAGAGGATGGAAGAGGAGGAGGAGGAGGAGGAGGAGGAGGAGGACCAGATCAGTGATCCAGAACAGTGAGCAGACAGAAGACACGAGTTAAGAGTTCGGTCAAACATAGCGCACAGCGGTGCATCATCAGCCAGCCTCGCAAAACAAGGAACACAAACACACACACAGAACACACAGACAAACCTACAACCAATGAAACCGGCCACCAATGCCGCAATTTAAACCCCCCAGACTGAGGGGTTTCCTACCTGGGACGATGGAAACGGTGTCTCTCTCCCAGGACACGACGCTGACATACTCCTGCACGGCGGCGGGGATGAGGCACTTGAACACAGCTACGTTGCCCCGCATTGAGCGCTGGTCCGCCACCCGAACAGTGTAGGGCTCCCTGAAAACTACACAGCGCCAAGAAAACATATGGAGGTTGTTGATATTTGAGGCTTTTAAAGAGAAGATATCATCAGAATTAATTCATTTTTAAAATATCTTCATTGTTATGTTAACTCTTATGTGTTTATTGCATTATTTCAAGTGAATTTTTTTATGTAAGTTTTTGATGTATTTAAGAGATTTTGTATCTCAATGAGGCTTTCATAATTAAATAAAGAAAAAAAAGTGACTATAAGTTGAAACATGGCACACAATGAGCAAAATGTTTTCTGTCGGACTTATTTTAGCCAAAAATATATAAATAAAAAAAACTATTCCTGGTTACTGCATTGTAATGTGATCCATTTCACTACCTATTTAAATCACTAAGCAACAAAAACAAGCCATATGCATCATAAATAAAGCAGAATGTCATGATCATACTAATCCATTATTTTAAAATTCTCATGTTTTGGAGTTTAGAGACTTGGTTTATTATAGAAGAATGCAAATCATGTTTTTTTACAGTATCTGAAAGTAAATATGAATTAAGAGATGGGTGCAAATTTCTGTTATAAAAAGCTAAAAAATAAGTGGAAAAAAAGATGTATTTCTTTTAAAGGGGTTCAAATGTAATAGTGCTAATTTTAAATTTAAGCAATGTACTTCCTTTTCTCATGTTCAAAACACATTATATGCATCTATATTTAAGAGTTATGGTTGTTATTAAAAAAGTTTGTCCCTTTCTTTTTTTTTTTTTATTTGACATCATGTATTGTGTACCTTGAGATGTAAAGTGGGCAGGCATTAACAACCTTTACTTCTACCTGAGCCTTTTTTGTTCATATTGAATTATTTCTTTTTTCATATATATATATATATATATATATATATTTATGTGTATATGTAAACTACAACTATAACTTATTAAACTGTTGTTCATACAGTTGAAATAAAATATTTTTACCACTTCTCATGAAAAAATTGTGACAATGTAATTTATTGTTGATAGATAAAGTGTAACTGAGTAACTTGTTGTGTAATCATTGTACCTGGTTAAAGGTGATCAATGTGTATAAATTAGAATAAAAAGAGGAACGTGTCTGAAAAGACAATTATTCCAACTTTATGGGGAAGAGTATGTCTTAGTGTTGGGTGATATTCCAAGGGGACAAAACCATTAGGATACATCATACCTACAGTTTGTAGGATGTCCCTGCTGATTGAAAATATTATCATAATAAAAATGTTCATATCACCATCAATAATTGTCACAGTAAATGTCAAGTCAATTTTTCTGTTGAGTTGAAAGGTTGATTTTTCTTCCTGAGGGAGATATGAAGAAACCAAATGTTATGATGACGTAATAATTAATAATAGTCAGAATGTGAAAAATATTTTTAAAATGCGGAGATACAGCATTTAATACAATTATATGTAATTATCGGAAAAAAACAATTCACTACTAAGTGACAATAAAGCTTTTTATATGACCGTGTAAATAGAATTAACCCTGAAGATGATGTTGGAAACTCATGTGACCTCATGACTGTGTGATTGTATGAATTCAACTAATTACCAAAATAGGATATTTTTGACATTTTAGTGTGTAAAAAGTACTGTATTTTTCAGACTATAAGTCGCACTTTTTTTTATAGTTTCACTGGTCCTGCGACTTATACTCCAGTGTGACTTATATATGTTTTTTTTCTTCTTCATGATCCATTTTTTGACAGGTGTGACTTATACTCCGGTGCAACTTATAGTTCGAAAAAATACAGCAATAAACTTTAGCTGTCATTTAAGCTGAAGCTGCAAGTGATGATCATAAGACATCTTCTCATAGTTGTTTACTTAAAGGGTGTTACTGTTCTCACTTAGAACCATAAAGCTTTTTTTAAACCAAAATCTCACATGAAGGAGTTATTGTCTGTATCAAAGTACAAATTTAACTTGTTTTTAAACCATTTCTTTATTGCTTCTACAGCCCATACCATTACTATGATGTAAAATTATATACTGTGGCAGACATTTTGCCCATATTACTATATGATGCTTCACAATTCTGATTTATGTACAGGTTTAGTAACTTTTCTGATTGTAATTATGAAAATATGAGAGAATAAGAAATCTGAAATCTCACTGTGATATATGTTGTAGCATATTATGTAAAAACATCTTCCATTGTATTGGTTCATTTTCATGAAATGTTAAAACTTATGCTTATATCACAGTGGGAGGTTTTTAATCGTGATGACGTTCACTACTGAATGAAACAACAGAGACAAAAACAATAATCCACGCTTGTTTGCATCATCAAAAACAACACATTAACACTCCAGAGCAAAACACGCTTTCATCAATTATCACAGCACTCTCCATTTATTCATTGGAAATTACTGGCCTACTCTTGTGTATTGTCTGAACTCTTCTAATCCTGCCTCTGCTTTTACCATAACTGGCGCAAGCCGCTATTAAGCGGGATAGTCATGGAAATTATTTTCAAGCTCTGGCATGACATCACCGTGAAACCCTGATGCACCGTGTTGTTTAGAACTTCATAAGGGTACGACAGCATATTCAAAGAACACTGAAGGGCCGTCAGTGCTTCATTTTATGCAGGTTCATGCAATATTTTACACTCTGTTGAATGAGCGTAGACTCATTAGCAAAATCACATGAAAGCTAGGACGTTTCTGAAGGTTGCTAAGAAACTGGTTTGGAATCCCTTCCCTGGTAACAGACAAGATGACAGCATGCATACATTCCCGCTGATAGAAGAAAACACATGCGAGAACATGGAAATTTACATTCTCTTTACATAGATCTATAAAATTACACACACCTGTCAGGTTGTTTGAGAGTAATATGGAATCAGACGTTATTTATATGAAATTTGCTTTGGCATAAAGTCTAACATCGACGCATTCATAGCACTTGGAATCATGAGCTGACACATATGTTTGTGGCGGGCTAATATACCATGAACCTGAACCTAAAATCAGAACATCCATATTTTGTCTGATCCCAACCTGTGCACAGAGTAGCCAAGGCCTGACTGAGGCTTCTGGCTGCAGGATGTTTGGTTCATGCTAATCCCTCGTCTCCTGAGGGCAGGCTTTTGGGTCATGTGGGAATGAAGGCAGCAACCGGCTGGCATGCAGCTCAGGGTCCTGGCTGAAATCCTCAACTTGGCGCTAGTATTAGTATTAGAATGAATATGAGTATTAGTTCAGGTCGGTGTTGGGAGGCAGAATATGAAAACAGATGTTGACGGCAGGAGGGAAGGGGGAGGGACTGACTGGCCTGAATGAATGATGTGAAATGGAGGGCGGGACAATAGATGCGCACTAGTGTAACTACCATCCAGCGGTAGCTTTGTTCAGCAGCACTTTGATGTCAACGTTCACCTTTCGCCGCTTCTTCTTTACGTCGGTTCCATCGTGAGCTGCTGGAGGAACCCAAACCCCCTGATGCACTATTTTACTTTAGATGAGGTCTTGCTTATTAAAGCGGCTTCACTCAGTCTAATCAATGGAAAGCACCAATTAGGTTTGTTAATGAGAGATAATTAAAGAAGTGTGCTGTGGCTATATTTAGTCTGGCACAAGAGGACAGTGTGGAGAACGAGGGAGCAGGGGGAGAAGGAATGAACGAGGACAGAAACCGGAATCTGAATGCAGGTGCTTAAGATCACATCTGTTCTTTAGAATGAATATTTTTCCGCACATTGAAAACCGTTAAAAGACACTGTGGTATCGGTATCTGATGGTGGCTTTTGTTGATGTGACGTGCACTAAACTCAGTGGCTGTTTTTTGTCATCTTTTCTAATCTATCATCTGAATTTGGATTCTGGTCTTCCAAATGGGATGTTGCTGTGGTCAAGTCGGAGCTGAAGGGGTTATGTCAGTATAAAGTGCAGTGGTTCAACAGTGGCTCAGTCAAATAGGTGTGGAAGAAGGCCGAGGCCTGCGGTAGTATGTGATGCAGATGTTCTCTCTGTAGACTGTGTTCTAGGTCAATCTGTGTTCAGGTCGACACAGGCTATTTCAGGGCAGGTGATTCTCTGTGTGGGTTGTGGGCCGGGCTTTTTTACAGCTGCCAATCACATCTGCTCTACTTTGTGTTTCGTAAGTGTCTCCATTCGGACTATTCCTTGTCCTGCTCTCACTTTAACCTTTTGCTTTGACCTTCCACATCTTTCACTCAGGCTGCGTTCCAAACCACATACTTTAACTCTTAATACAGAGTACACACTGGTGCAGACAGTGTGTATGCGACTGGTAGGCATTGCACCACAGCTTGACCTTCTAGATTTGGCAAATCCTGTAGAGGAAAAGTTGAAGTAAAAAGCAGCACATAATTCAGATTTCAGTTTACAGTTGTAAGTTGCAGTTAGTGCAAAGAATCTTATCTTGTGCTGAGTGTTCTAGCTAGGAATAATCGAGACTTATAAAATACACATACACAGGGTATCCCAGTATCTTTGGCATGTACTGTTGTAGAGTTAGCCTGATTTAGCCAATCAATGCCACAAAATGAAAACAATGGGTAAAAAAATAAAAAATAAATAAAATTACACCCAGAATCAGGTGGATTTTTTATGGTTAGTTTCATGCCCAGTAATTCAGGTTACATAACTGAGATGTTTATTACAGTAACTTATAAAGTAGATGTTCTGTTCACTTATCCTGTTTCTAATAAAGTCAGTGATTAATTTCACACAATGTTTAACTATTCCTGCTTTTTCCTGCTCCGAACTGTCGTGACTACATCAGTCTTTGAAAATCCACTACTGGGCGACCTCAGTGGATTTTGGCATAGCGTGCACTGGGATGTTCTAAATCTTTTATTTTGGCATACTAAATGGCAGTATGGATATTGGAATGCAGGGTCAGTCTTTCTTTGCTTTAAGACCATTCCTCTTCCTAACCACGGGACCCAACTCACCAGCTTTGATACGGATGTTGGGGCTGCGGATCTTGCCGGCCTGGTTTTCGGCGGTGCAGAAGTAGTCATTGTCGTGGATGTAGCTGTTGTAAGCGGAGGGCGAGAAGGGGTACAGTTGCAGAGTGCCATTGGCGTGCACATGACGGATGTGGGGCACGTCGTAGATGTCGTCGCCAGTGGCCAGGTACCAGCGCAGAATGGCACTGGGGGTGCCCCCTGCTGGACAGGGCAGGGACACCCCCACCGAGCTGGAGTAGGTTACCCTCTGCAGGGAGGCATTCACAAAGTACAGCCTGGTAGAGCCCACATCCTCACTGTGTACTGTGGGGGCAAGCAAACAATACCTCAGTTAATGGGACAAAGTAGGGGTGAAAGGTCAAAAGCAGGCACCTGTTATGCACTGCAGACACAAAAGATCGAGTATCAGTTAACAGGATTCCACTCAATGAATCAAAGCCATCACAACGATGGACAAAAGATGCCAGAGTGGGAATGTCCTTCAAATGTGTAGCAAAATAATCATAACAAATGTATGTCAAATGTCCAGCTGCAAACATCAGTCATGTGATGCAGAAAGCCAGGGATTTGGGCTAAAGCCTGTGGTGGTTTAGGTGGATCGGGGAGAGGAGGAGTCCGTTACCTCCGTACAGTGTGTCCACACATACACAAACAAAGACAGAGAGAGAGGGAGGGAACATGCTGATAGGTTATGTGATTGGAATTTCTATGCCAGACGCAGAGATTTAAGTCTATTTAATCTCCTTACATATTTAACACACACACGCACACACACACACACACACACACACACACACACACACTCTAAAACACACACATATAGACATGCACACAGGGCTGTTCTTCATTGGCATTCAGATTAAACACACATACAGCCACAGATACAGGGGAGCGAGCAAAGAGAAAGAAAGGGTCTAATATTTGGGGTTATTATCATAAGATTAGTGGAGAAATAAGTGGGGGAGGGGGCATTGCTGACAGACAGATGTGAACGTTAACCTCCACTGATTCTAAATTATGTCACTTAATACACATCAGCTCGCCACATGTTCACCCAAAGTGTGATTCAGTTCACTCTAATGGAAAATCCAGCAATAGAGGGTTAATCGAAGGCTTTTTTGTCTGGTTAAATGTGTTAACATGTCATAGTGTTTGGGCCTTTTTTTAGTGGTTATTAATTTAATGTACAATTGTCTGTGTTTTTCTTTTAGTTTTGTGATGGTCATAACTAGTTTGAGCAAGTGAAGTGGGTTATGATCATATTCATCCATTTATATTTAATCCTAGTGTTGGAGTCACAACTGACATATAACTGCGGTTACATAATTAGATTACCATATAAATTTAAATAGTGACAAATACAGAAAAAAATATGTATTTAAATTCCACTTAGTGATCAAACACTGCTGATTATATATTCTACACTTAATATTTGGAGTATATAGCATTCGGTCAATTAATTTCATCCTTTCTCACTACAGGGGCACCTTCTTTTTGTACAATATTCAGTTGACACATGTCAGAAAAGCTGTTACTATTTTTAAGCTTTATTGGAGTGAAGACATTAGTTAGAAAACTAATCAAAAAGTAGTAAAATTAAATAAGTTAATCGGCTTTTGTTATTACTGAAGTAACTTTATAAATTTTTATTTATTTATGATTATTTTCTAGACAAAGTCATCATCTGAAAACTGTGTAATCCTCATAGATATGGCACCGCATAGTTGTGACAACATCAAGTATATGTTTTGAGAAGCAATATTACCACAAGCTTTCAATTACTTGATACACTTTTTTTTGCAACACATCTAATGTTTATTACTTTATTACTTTGCTTTTTTGATGACTTTTTTGTGGTTTATTTTGGGCTGCATGTATGATAAGGTCAAAAGTGGATAAAAACAAACAAATGTTACACAGAAAGAATTTTTTTCTTCTTGCAAACAAAGTTACTGTACAAGTGGTCTCTGTTTTTTTTTTTGTCATTAAGCACTGAGAGTTAGTGTTAATTTCAGACTAGAAGACAAACACCAGCCAGTTGTTAAAGCGGCACAACGGAGGCATATTATTTGACCAGTGGCTCAATGTAATGAAGACGTTGACTTTTGCTGAAGTTTCTGTAACAACTTTGGTCAATAACTAGTTTATTCATTTGCTCTGTGATCACGTCCCCATCACAAAAGTTGAAAAATGTCTGCAACAGGGCAATAAGAATGCAAAGGTAACAAAGGTGTGTTTTAATTGATGATACTGGTGTTCATATTGTAAATACCTACAGATATGATACACTGACATTTCAGATCAGGAATATTTATGCATTTATTGTATCTTATCATCTAGTGCACTTGTATGTTGGGCCGTCAAACAACATTACACTGTTGTCAAACAGCATTAATATGTGTTTTTCAGGCTGTTTAACGTAGCGTGGCTTTAAGCTATGGGTGATGTTGACAAAAAAACATTAACAAATAAAGCCTGGCAGAATCAATCATTTCCATCAACAGTATCAGTGTTCTGGCACTAAGCTCAACGCACCAGATTGAAGAAAGACGCAGTTCTCCTTCTATGCAGGGGGGTGGGGGGGAGGCAATAATTGCAGCTTCTTTTCAAAGAACTACCACTGTCCATAGTGCAGAGATTGATAAAGCTGGGCAGCATGTTACAGATGGTATATGAAATGTGTCTGGCAGTCCGATGGTGGTGTGGCAGAAACCAGGTCAGACTCCCTCCCCTCTGCAGATTACTGATAATGGCCCCTGAGCATAAAGCCCATATTAAAGATTGCAATATCTATAATCTCCCAATGGGGGGACAGGACTAAAGTGGAGGAGTGAGGGGGTCACCCTGAGAGCTTTGAGGAGGGGTGGGG
>JAPTGZ010000007.1:17059061-17071956 GCA_029814645.1 Fowleria isostigma | reverse complement strand
GAAATGTCCAGGGTGTACCCCGCCTTTGCCCTTAAGTAGCTGGGATAGGCTCCATGTGACCCTAGTGAGGATAAAGCGGGTTCAGAAAATGAATATATAACTTTGTCTAAATGAGATTTTCCAGCTTGTACTAAACATTGTTGGCTAAAATTCTTGCATTTTTGTCTAGTTTTTTAAGGCACATTATGTTTTTTTAGTTGATAGACTAAAAATTCTAGACACAATTTTTTTTTCTTAGCCCTTTAGTAGCTTTTTTAGCTCAATAATTGGACCAGATATTGCAATATTAGGTTTATCTCTCGCACAGCATTTTTTGCAGTAAGTTTTGATCAAAATTGAGTACAGGTTAAAAGGGCGATTTGGAAGATTGAATATTTAACATAAATCCAACTATCAAGAGTCAGGGCAGTGCTTTATCAGGAACTGGTTTTGGTAGAAAACTGGATGGACTGTAGCTGTTCTTTCCAGCTGAATACTGATCATGAGTGTGCACACCAGAGCTGTCTTTCAGGCTTATTACTGCATTTTGGGGCCCACTACATATGTACACTGAACTCATAAAATTTTAAATATCTGTTTGCAGTTGCGGGCAACACGGCGGTGCAGTGGATAGCATTTGTTCCTACAGCAAGAGGCTTCCTGGGTTCAATTCAAACACCAGTAGATGGGGGTGGGAACTTTCTGTGTGGAGTTTGCATGTTCTCCATGTGTACTCCTGTGGTTTCCTTACACCATCCAAAAACATGCACTTAATTGGTTAATCTAAATTGCCCATTGGTGTGAATGTGAGAGCGTTTGGTTGTGTGTCTGTCAGCCCTGAATGCCCATGCCCAGCGATGAACTGGCGACTCATCTAGAGTGTACCCGGCCTTCACCTGTATCTGAGACAGGCTCCAGCGACCCCCGTGACCTTAGTGAGGATAAAGCGGGTTTAGATAATGAATGACTGGGTGAATGAATGTTTGTAGTGACAAAAGCCTGTTGTCATTTTTTCAGTTATTTCTTCACATTACAACAAAAGGTAACTTTATAAATATGGCAAGGCGAAGAGGGATCAGGCAGGTTTGAACCCCAGACTTCCAGCTGATAGTCACGCAAGCTAACCAGTTGGCCAAAGGGATATCCCATTGGCCAAGCAGCCAGGGCGAATGATCAACTGGAGGCACAGTGACGGGACCACCCACTGTTACATCTCTCCCCCCTCTTTCCACAAGCACGTCCCCGTGCTTCATGTAGGCTGCCACACATTAGGTATCCATGGACCAACCCTCAGTGCTACATGGGTCCTGCCGACAGCACCAGAATGTGGCAAGGTGAAGGAGGCCCAGGTGGGCTTCGAACCCCAGACCTCCGGGTGATAGTCACATGCTCTAACCAGTCGGCCAATCCCTTTGTTACATAAAGATATTAACACTGTCACAGGATTAACTACTGTAGAAAACTTAACCGGTCTGGTGAAAACATTTGAGTTCCACTTGAAAATGTATCCCTTCACTTGTCAAAGACCCCTCTAGAACCTGTCCTTCCACATTATTCATGACATTAGAACACTGCTGCTTGCTGCTTACCTGGCAACACTATGGCTACCTCTTCTGTTATTGAACTCATTTCAGGTACAAATTATTATTTCAAGAAGAGATGAGCTGTGGTTAGGTGGTTAGTTTGCTAATTTCTGAGAAATTTTGCAACACAGTGCATTGGCATAATGTCAAAACAGTAATATCTTGACTGGTTCACTGTGGGGTTTTTTTTTAATGAAAATAATTACAAATATCCTTTCAAGAGTTATTCATTTACACTTTTAGCTTTGTTAAACTCTATCAGTGACAGTGTTGGTCTGAAGCAGGGGTGCCAAACTCATTTGAATTCAGGAGTTACTGTACATACAGCCCAATTTCATCTCAAGTGAGCCAAAGTTTTTAAGAATCTTCACTTTGGAAATAGTTTTTGGGAACTGAAATGTCATTTATGCATGGATAAGGGATCTAAACATAGAGAAAAATATCAGTTCTTCAGAACTGGCCTGCAGTAGTATGGATGGGGCATAAGACTTTGATGAGGTGTTCATATCCATGCATTTTACATTTTGTTTGTCTGCCTTTCATCTATGCATTCTGACACAGAAGAAGTAAATAGTGTAATATAACGACAGGACACACATGGAGTAAAGCAATGCACTGGAGTTTAACCCATAAAAAAAAAAACATCCACCATCTACCAAAATCATCTACTGATATAAACTGTTTAATCCCTGTTGATCCACTGATACATGTAAATAATTAGTGTAAGATGCGGTTGTTCATCTTTTCATGGCTATTAGATATGACCCATTTGGATGCTCAGAGGCTCTGTTGTGAACGTGGAAACACTGTGATCTTCTACACCATTGATTCACCCATGGAGTTGGATCAATGACAGTGAATGTAGAAACTTGGTTTATGTTCAGTTAATGATAGATTTGGCTGAAAAAATCAATTTTTCTTCAGTTTTCTCTATTTTTGATAAAATAATCCTCAACTTTACTCTGAGCTTTTATGAACATCTATATGATTTGTAAATTAAATGTTGGAAAATACCCAATTTCCACTGAAAACCCCCCACAAAATATAGATAATAATATTACAATAAATGGTGATAAACCACTTAAGGACAGTCAAATATAAAGAAAAATTTATTTAGGAACTGACACAAATGTCACTCTGAGTCCTTATGGGTTAAATGGTATTAACACACTCAAAACCATTATGTACTGCAGACAAGAGACTGACTATGGAAAATTGCACTAATCGAATTTGGATTATATAAAAATAATAATAACTGAGGACGGTACGATGGTGCAGTGGTTAGCACTCATGCCTCACAGCAAGAAGGTCCTGGTATCGATTCCAACACCAGGCACGGTGGGACCTTTCTGTGTGGAGTTTGCATGTTCTCTCCGTGTCTGCGTGGGTTTTCTCTGGGCTAAGTTAATTAGTTAATTGTCCATAGGTGTGAATGTGAGAGTGTTTGTCTCTATATGTCAGCCCTGCGATGAGCTGGCGAAACGTCCAGGGTGTACCCCGCCTTTGCCCTTAAGTAGCTGGGATAGGCTCCATGTGACCCTAGTGAGGATAAAGTGAGTTCAGAAAATGAATAAATGATTGAATAATAACTGATGCCTCATAAAAGAGTTATATGACGTAAGCACACAGATTCCACTTGTTGGAACTGGAAATGACTTTTAAAACACCATTACGTCCAATGTTATTAGTCAGTAAATGGGTAGGTGTGACCACGTAGGCGTGCAGTCTCCACCGTCAACAATGATTCAACAATTCCAGTCCATGCAATATTATATGATTTATAATCAAGTAACAATCTGTGAAGTACTATTACCTAATACCTCAATGTCAGCATTGTTTCTGGTATTTAATGGTACAGACCTGCAGACATAAACTCTTACACCCATTAAATATGCTCTTACCTATCTTTGGCTCCATACATGTGTTTTGTTTAGGCTCCTATAGACCTTCCTTCCCATAAACTGTGTTAATGGACAACACAAGGCTTCATTTGAGCTTTACATCTGACTCCTGCTCCTCATTATCTTCTGTGTGTTTGGCAGATGTGTATGTTAACTGGTTGACATTATGGGTGGTGAGGTGGAGGGGTGTTACATGGAGGAATGTTCATGTTCAACTATGACACATCATTGTGTTTGCGTGTGGGAACATGGGAAACATTATCGAGCAAACCTGGAACTGGTGATAAAAACATCCAGATGAGAAATTCCCCACGTGGATGAAATCTGAACGAAGGGAATTTTTTTTTTCATGTTTGAATAAGAAACAGCTTCGCATTTTTGTCATTGGATAATGTTTATTGCTCCCACGAACAGAGCTCATAGTGTCATGCATTAAGTAATAAAATATCTTTTTTTTTTTTTTTTACACTGCTCACATTTTTTATTTAATTTAATTCTAGACACTGATCAGAGGCTGTTAGTTTCTGTAGGCTGGTTCTGCGCTACAGCAACATCTGGTGGTTCAGAGGGGCAGATAGCACAGTGACGTACATGCATACTCTGTTTAGCTTCAACTCATCTGCAGGGGTGTAAAGAGCTAAAAGCATGAAGGTAGAAAACAAGTTTAATGCATTTTATTCAAGGGGAAACAATGTTACACTTCACACTATCTCATCTAGAGCCCAACCCGATGTTATTTTGAGGTGGAGGGACGTACTGCTGGGCGCTGATGACCATACTGGGAGCTGCTAATTGAAAAAGATGCCCAGTGGACACATAAATGACATCACCAAGGTCTAAAAAATCTGAAAACAGATGGAAGAGAGCAACTGAAAGCCATCAGGACCCATCAGAGAAACGTGGGATGGGTTTTGTTGTTTTTGATGTGAATAATTGAAGACCAAACTTATTTTTGGTTAAAAACTAAAACAAATGTCTGATGCTCCATAACATCTCTATAGACTTTTAAGGAGGGTTTAAATATTTAAGGTGTTGAATATAGCAGAGTGAACTTGAAGTTTAAAAATAAGTTTAAACCATCTACAGAATCAAGTTACAGAAAAGTTTGGCAAGAACAGGAAGTTTTTCATGTGACACAGCAAAACTATTTTAAAAAGTAAGTAAATGGAAAAAAAAAAAAAAAACATCTAAAAAATACTTCCAATTTATTTTTATTATAAAGCACACATATAAATAAACAGAAAGGTTTCCAAAGTGCTATACAGTAAAATTAAAACAATAAAAACATGGTAAAAAAAAATAAATGAATAAATAAAATACTAACATAAAAACACAATGAAACATACCAAATAAATAATAGACTGACCACCCCAGATAAAATATTTGTGCATATAAAATCAAAAACCTACAGTGTGAAAAGCCAAGGAAAATCCCACAGTGATTTTGTATATGTACTTATTTTGTGCAAAAAAGTAAGAACAGCTTCATATATTAGTGAATGAGGCCCATTGTGACTACCATATTTTTCAGACTATAAGTCGCTCCGGTACGACGGCGTATAAGGGCCACATAAGAAAAAATAAATCACTTGTCACTACAAGAATTAAGTCATCATATTACAAGAAAAAAGTCATAATATTACAAGAAAAAAGTCATAATATTACCAGAATAAAGTCATAATATTACCAGAATAAAGTCATAGTTTTAAAAAACTTGTAACATTTCAAGAATAAAGTAATATAATATTACAAAAATAAAGTCATAATATTACAGAAATAAGGTTGGTCCAATTCAGCAGAAGTGAAGTTGCTGCTTCACTTGTTCACTGTAAAAGGAAACTGACCGTCAAATAAATTTCAAAATATTACGACTCATTAAAATACAACACTATTGTCAAGTTTTTAAAACTACACTTTTATTCTCGTAATATTACGACTTTATTCTCGTAATATTATGACTTTATTCTCATAGTGACAAGCAATTTCTTTTTCTTGTGTGGCCCTCATATGCCGTCGCACTCTGGAGTATAAGTCACACCAGCCAAAAAATCATGGATCATGAAGAAGAAGAAGAAGAAGAAAAAAAAACATTTAAGCCGCACCGGAGTATAAGTCACATTTTTTGGGGGGCGGGGGTTAACAGGAGAGTGACAGAGCATGGACTAAAACACTGATAAATGTCGGCATTGATTTAACCAATGAAGAGAAAGAAGGAGTTAAACAAAATGAAAACAGATATGGAGATGTCCCTGTTCATCTACAGGTACAGAATGATTCAATCAAGTTGTTGTCTTGAAAAAAGAAATGCAGAGTTGTGAAGATCCGCTGTTGATTCATTAGCTCCAATTCTAATGCACCTCCTGCCCTTATGACAGTTGTCGCTAGTGCTTTTGGGAAACGTAGTCTTTGACCCGGAAAAACACCACTGACTCCCAACTGTCCAAACAGAGCCTTTATGAAATTATATATTTTAACAGATATAAGTCGCACTGGGGTATGAGTCGCAGGACCAGCCAAACTATAAAAAAGGTGTTACTTATAGTCTGAAAAATACGATACATCACTTCTGTATTTTATCCTAATTTTGTTTTACACATGTGCAGATGTAGAAAAAAACCTAAGTAAATCAGAGAATATGAATACATGTAAAAAGTATTGAAGAGAAATATAGATGTGTTTCAAAATCAGATAACTTCATTTATGTAATTGAGGATATCACATTTTGCTGTTTACATCCCCATTTAAATAATCTGATAACAGCAGAAATCAGATAATGATCAGATTTTTAGTGTGCGTGTAAACAAGGTCAATGTGAAGAGAACACAAGGGATTGGTACTAAGCATCTGTGAAGTCTTAAGAAAACCAGCCATCAATGAGGCCTGTCGGAGGAAAAAATTCAATACTCACAGAATGCGTACAGGTTGATTTGGGGGAGGGGGGCTTGTTGGTGGGTGTTGTGTCTGAATCGATGTTGAGACCAAATCCACGCCCTTGCAGCTTCAAATACCATAATACTTACCTTATCTTAAAACACAGCATCTATTCATTTGTAATTGCACTGACCTAAAGGTTATCAAGACAAGAATAAAAACATTAAATCCTAGTCTTTGGAATCACAGAAGCTGTTCATCCCTTTTACTCTTAATCATTGTATCAGCTGTATTTATTGTATTAGGCATGTGACTGGGATCTTGGATATGGTTGCATATTTCTCTAATGGCTTCTGTGGCCAAATGCCAGACTGAAAATGTTAAATGCTAATGTGATTGTGGACTGTAGGTCCTTGAAATTGGGTCTGTGCATACTGAATAGCATGTCATTTGAAAGGATATGATTTTATATTCCTTTTTAAGCTTCTGAACATACATGCCGGACATACTGCGCCAGTCTTGAAATGGCGAGGTGTTTCTGCTAAATGATGAAGCGATGATCCTGCACACTTTCCACTGTTCACAACTGGAACACTGTGTTAGTAAACAGACAATGTTCTGATCTAGTGGGGTGAATTATTCGTTAATGTAGACATTAGATGCGTACAGTCACAGATCATCAGTGGTAGTGATCTGTGGGAGGTGTGATGATGAGATGTGTGGATGAATAAAGAAGTCTAGATTAAGACCACAGGTGGTCCAGCAGTGTCTGATCTGTAAGGACAAGCACTGGGTTTGACGGTGAAGCCAGAGTAAGAAACATCTGCGTAAATTATTCACAGTCTTCTTTCTACTTACAGCGTGTGATTCAGTGGATCTTTTATCAAGTTGTTTCCATTGGCTTTTCATTTATGATACAAATGTATGATAATGAGAACAGTACAGTTCAACAGTGTGATCATTTGTGACATCTACTGTATTTGTCTTTGCATAAATGTACCACTGATACACTGGTATGTGTTGGCTTCAATGTTTATAAAGGACATCAGTGACAGACTTACATATGCAGTCTGATATCACCATGAAGAAACACATAATCTTAAATTTAACATGACAAACTAGAGGTGCAGCCAAAGGGCGCAGACCCCACCCATTAGTCGACTCTTCTTGTACCATATTATAAAAACACAAACCACAACAGCTTGTTTTCCTTCTTTTTGTCCATTGGCGCCACTCGTTACTTTAACTTACGGTTATCATGGTAAAAAAGGTTTACTTTGTGGAACTGGTGGTTTGTTTGAGTTGTTTTTAGTCCGATGGGCTATTAGTATCAAGTTGTTGTCCGTCTGTCATTCGCTCGTCAGCAATTTTCAAGAACCTCCTCCCAAACCATCAGTCAGAATGACTTGATATTTATTAAAGAGCATCTTTGGGGTGAAGACTACCTAGTTTGCTCAAATAATTGGTCAATATTGATTTTTTAAAATTTTGTATGAATTTTTTAAATTTTAAACATCCCCATTGGTTTGTAATGGGGCAAATTTCAAAGTGCTATAACTTGAAAATAGTTAAAGATATTGATATAATTAGTATTGGCAATAGATAGGAACTTACATATGGGCTTTTATTTGGTGCCATGCCCTTTGACCTTGAGTGACCTTGAAAGGTCAAACAAATTAATGTCTTTAAATATGCTTGGGCTACAGGGCCCATGGTCCTATTTTGTTAATGTAATTGTTACTACTCTAAAGTTATGTCCTAAATCAATCACTTATGCCTATATATTAAACACTCAGTAGAAGAAAAATTCTTATTAATTGTCAGTACATTGTACAGTGGTCCCTCGTTTGTCGCGGGGGTTACGTTCTAAAAATAACCTACAATAGGCAAAATCCGCAAAGTAGTCAGTTTTATTTTTTACAATTGTTATATATGTTTTAAGGCTGTAAAACCCCTCACCACACACTTTATACACTTTTCTTAGACAGGCATTAACATTTTCTCCCATTTCTCTCTTGTTTAAACACTCTCAAAGTTTAAACCTAAGTAGATTTTAAAAAATAAGTACAGTATTATAGAATGAAACCAAAGATCAAAACCTGTTTTCAGGCCCAAACATTTGTTTGAGAAATAAAAATACAAACATTTTCCTATAAATAAATATGAAAGCTTTTAGAATAACAAATTTAAGTCTAATAATCAGCCTACGAGGTTGGACACATTAAATTATTAATAGTGACTCAGGCATATTTCACAGTTCCTCTGACCGTGCCTCTTCATCCTGTCCTCTCCGCTGTAGCGTCTTATGTTGGTCTTGTTGCGGACAGTTACAACCCTTTTTGCATCCTTGTTAAAGTTTATTGCTGCTGTCATCCCTATGTTGTTTTCCTCCTTCTTTATGTAACGAACTGAAGATTCAGTTATTCCTTAATGGTGCCCTACAGCCACGTAACTTCTGCCTTCCTTCAGCATGTCCAGGTCCAACTTTTTGTGTGATGGTTAGCATCTTTCTCTGCCTTTTGGGTGCGACCGCAGTGCCTTTATCAGTGCAGAATGTTTTGTCGACATTGTGGGTTTTGTCAGGAGAACACTTGCAAACATACAGCACTTCAGAGTCACACTGCTATGAACATTATGTAAATTTGGCAAGAATGTATTCTGTACTGTACCGGAGACACGGCACGGAGGAGACTGATTGACAATGATCTACAGTCCCTTAGCCAATCAGGATGCAGAACACAATGTGTGTTCATATGCTGTTAAAAAAAGCATGCAAAATTACACTAAAAAAAATCCACGAAACAGCAAGGCCGCGAAAGGTGAACCACATTATTGCGAGGGACCACTGTAGCGGTCAGGCAGCACACACTGAAACTCAGCCTCTGTGTTTTACCTATAACTAGCTGAACATGCAGGAGCACACCACTCGACAGACTAGGACTATGTAGGTGCCTGGGGGTGTAAGTGTCTTGCTCAAGGGTACCTTAGCTTACAATTTCTCTTGCCTTGAGAGTCAAATTGGTGACGCTTTGGTCACAAGCTGCTGCTCTTACCTTCTACACCATGGCAACCCCCAAAACATCTCTACCCCATGTGAAGCTCAGCAAACATGGATTTTGGACACTTGGCAGTTTGTACCTCAACAGTTACCTGAGGGAACACACGGCAGTAAGTCCATGATGGGATTGTTAACAAGACATGCTATCAAGTACCATGAACTGTGTCTCAGTTCAAGGGCTCGTATTTGAAGATTAGGTCACAGCAGAACTCCAAGGCTGCCTGATTTCAAAGACTCCTTCAAATGCAGCCCCCTCCTCCCTTGTGATAGAGGATCTAACTGCTGGGTCTTATGTGGCCTAAACTATCCCTACATCCATTATGTGCCAATGAGGTTTTTTCTCCACCTCAAAGATGGTGGCACCAACTAAAGCTGCAAATCCTGAAATGTGAGATAAAAGCACTTATAAATTAAGTTTTTGTACATGAGGTTAATGAATCCCGAAACCTCATGCTTTGTTTAAGTCACGTGACCTTTCTGTTGATGCTATACATCACAGTTGTTTATGACCCAAATTTCTGGCTCCATATTTGCATTGACAGCTGGCAGAGATTTTGTAGGAGTGGCACCTCATCATGCAAGGGTAAGGACAGGAATGGCTGATGATGCAAATAGGAAATCCTCCACAGACCAGACAATCTCATTTAACAATGCTCTGCATCTGTATAGGCCACACCTTTGTAGACAGTGACCTTCAAAGGCTCGTGAATGCAGACACAGCTATGGCCACTACTCTTCACAATGCAATGTGGGATATTGTGTCAACTGGGTAGGATCAAATAATATTTTTGCTAAATTTGAAAACTACAACAAAAATGACTGTATAGTGATTTAGTGAGTTATTTCAGATACAGCTTTAATGCTACATCAGTCTGAGAATCTTTAGTGTTAAACCTCCAATATGTACAGTTTTTTATGTAAAATCTATCAAAGTAACTTTAGTATAGGTTGTTGAACAGGGTACATACATTTTAATTTCAATAATCCATAATTCACTGTAACAGCTGTTTCAATTGGTCATCTGTCATTGGCATTATGTCCCCGTATTAAGTTTTAACCCATAAAGACCCAAACATCCATTGGCGACCAAAATTGTTCAGTGATGTAAAATGTTTAATATGTGTCATTCCACTAATCCTATCAATTCCTGTACATAATTGGTGTAAAATGCAGCTTAGATGTTGAGATCCTCCAAAGTGAACATGGAAACATGTCACCTTCTACAATATTAATTTACCAATAAAATCCGTGTAGTCTGATAAATGACAATGGTTGGCAACGCTTATTTAATGTTCAGTTAATGATACATTTTGCACAATAATGTATCTGTTTCTCCAGTTTTCTGGTTTTGGATATAATAACTCTCAACTTTAATCTGAGTTTTAATGAACATTTGCATTAAATAGAGGGAAATACCTGATTTTCACTTAAAAATGCAAAGCCCAATATTGCCTAATATTGGCATAAATGGTAATAAATCACTTAAGAAAGGTTAAAAATCAGAAGAAAAATAATTTGGGAACTGCCATAAAAGCAGCCCTGGGTCTTTATGGATTAAACATCCTGCAGCTTTGACATGAGTGAAATTACAAAATGTGAATATACATGATGTGAAATAATTTTCTTGAGTTATATGTGAGAGGCTGTAACAAAATGGTGGCTCTTAAAAGAAAGAGAAAATCAAATCCAGTTTCAAGATTTTTTTTCTAAATGTGCTCCAGAATACTGTATTAGGTTTGTGCTTTGCATAGGCTGTCTAGCCTACCCTTCCACCACAATTCATGAATATCAGTTGCATATTCCTGCTTAGACATAGGTGGACACAAGCACAAACAGGAGAGACCACATAATTTCCTTGTCTGAAGTAACAAAAGTGACAGTCATATATCACCCATTGTCTCTGTAGTAAGATAGAATCACTGTTATTGGCACCTAGGTCATAATAAAAAAATAATAAACTATCCCCTAATAAACAGTACTACGTTAGCATAGAATAAAATTCTCATTCCTCAGGAGAACAGCAATATACCAGACACAAATTCAATATACATCTGTCCGCCACAACTTAGTGTATCTGTGAAATGTCCAATCTTTCTGCATGTCTTTATTTTCTATCTGATTTTGATGTGTGTTTTTGTATGACAACTCTATGTACAGTCAAGTGGAAACAAATATCCCAAATGGGAAAAGTAAAATCTAAGCCTAAGTCTGGTTGAGTTCATCCATTTGTACTTGGTGTAGTGTAGAGCTTGCTCCTCTTGGAGGCGCTGTGTTTCAGCATGAACCAAGCCCATAAATAGACCATCCACTGTGCTGACACTCAACCTCTAAACTATCACCCTTACATGTCCATATAAATCTTTTGCACTCCATCTCCTCCGTCTAATAAAGCTGTGAGACAGGGAGCGGCTGTGTAAAAAATGGACCTCTTCAAGGTGGAAATGTGCTCGGTGGTCTCTCTCTAATACCATTTCCATGCTCAAAATTAAATAACTGCACGCTCTGGTGTTTAGAAATGTGACTTTTAATCCACATGTTGAAGCAAATCCATACTTACAGCTGCTTTGAAATGGAAAAATTACGTAACGAACTGTGCCTTAAGTTATCCTTGTGCTTGATTTTATTGTATGCAGCTAATGGATAAAAAATGCCCACAATCTGGTGTAATTAGGAAATAAGATTAGATGTGCACTTTTTTAATGTGACCTCTGTTTATTGATCTAGGAGGCAGAGGTACATGGATGGGGGATGGGTGCAGCAGGAGGTCTTAGATATGGATGGCAGGGAAAAACACATAGTTAAAGGTATGTAGGCAATCCAGTGCCTTTGCCAGAGATATAAGGATCATTACTGCTGCAGAGTCCACAGCAATGTTGCATCATTAGGCTACATAAAATGTGTATGCACTGTTAGAGTATCCACTGCTACAATGACCTTGATCTTTGGCACAAAAACCCATGAAAATGGAATCTTTTCAGCATTTTAATACAAATCACTCTCCTCATTATGTAGCAAAGTGTTGTAAAATGTCTCTGAGCTGCCGTTTAGTTTCATCCTGTCAGAGAGAGGGAACTCAGGAGAAGCTGTGGGTTGTTAATCCGTATTGTCCTTCAGTTTGGAGCCAAACTACTCGCAAAAGGTATTAAACTTGCGAGTAGCCTTTTCTGTAAGTGCAGAAAAAGCAGAAATTTTAAGTTGGAGGGGATAGTAAACATATTCTCTGGCCAAGTCTTTTCAAAGTACTGTATTTTTCGGACTACGAGTCGCACCTGAGTATAAGTCACACCAGTCAAAAAATGGGTCGTGAACAAGAAAAAAAACATCTAAGTCTCACCAGAGTATAAGTCATATTTTTTTTGGGGGGGGGAGGGGGATAAATGGGAGAGTGACAAAGCATAGACTAAAACACTGACAAATGTCGGCATTAATTTAACCGATGGAGAGAACGAAGGAGTTAAAGAAATGAAAACAGATGTGGAGTTGTCCCTCTTCATCTACAGGTAC
>JAPTGZ010000007.1:17022510-17046587 GCA_029814645.1 Fowleria isostigma | reverse complement strand
AATAATAATAATAATAATAATATTTGACATTACTGATGATTTTTTGTTCTTGGAATATTGATTGTTTCTAGATTGTTCTTCAATTCTTCAATTCTTTTGCCTCACGTCTACAAACAGGAAAGGTGATGGCTTTACAAGTTACATCCATATTGATTTATCACTACTTTGTCAGAGTGGTCCATTGTTTAATCTGAACGCTGCATGTACTGTACCTGTTAAAGAGCTGCTGCTGTGGCTGCAGTGCTGCAGAATAAAACCGAACGCATTATGCATTAAAGTTTCCCCATGAATGACTCGATACTTGAGTGTGTTCTGCTGCTTGACGTGCTGCTGTGGAGTGACAGGAGGGGAGATGGTGCAGTGCTGTGTCTGCCTTTCTCTACTGTAGTCTCTGTGGTGCTTAACATCATTAGTGCCCTCCTGTCACCACAGCAACCAGCTGGTTACGTCCTCAGCGATGCTTTTGTTTAGGCATTTATTGACTGTGTGCGCGTGCGTCATGAAAGGTGCTTGTAGATGTAAATGTACATCACACAGCACTGAGTCAACCACCGGATTCTGCATGTCAATATGAATGCAGCGTGGCCTTTAAGTGAATGAATAACCACAAAATTCATTACTCTACATCCTATCAGACAATCGGCTTTATTAACACACCTCTCCATCATCCTCGGTCCTCTTTCTCTGGTCCCACCATGCTCCCATCATCCCCCAGGACACAACCACTTCCTCCTGCGCTGACTGAAGGTTTAATACCACTAAAAGGTTCACCACCCCCCCACTTCTCTCTTTTCTCCCTCAGTAACCTCGCTCATTACTGAAATTATCAGGTCCACTCTAATAACTTAACTGCATACATGTCATGTTGGGCCCATGAATCATTAATGTGGATCTCAGATAAATCTGTAAATCTCATACTTCAAAAATTTAAAAATGAACTACAGAGAGAGACATATGGTGTAAAACAAGAAGGTTTTTGTAAAGTTTTACTCTAAATTCACTGTGGTCAGTTTGATATCACGGGTGCGAACAAGTTAAATATGTATAATTTATGAGTAGAAAGTCAGAGAGTACACTAATGCAGCTATTCTCTCAGAGATGTATCATTTCTGGATGATAAATAATGGATGTTAAAAGAGATTTTGAATCTGTGCAGCTAAAAGCATTGTATTGTACTGTTGTATAGTGTATGCATCATACAGCATGAAAAGCTATTCTCTATGAATATAACACATGGGTCAAAGTTAACAACCGGAGTCCGTGTGTGTGTATCTGCTGACCATAAAACTAGCAGTGTTATTCTAGATATATTTCAATAACTGTTGGCTCTCTTCAGAGTTTTTTTTTCCTTTTAAATCCATCCTTCTCACTGAACTATAAGTACGTTTGTGGGAATTTTACTTCAGCCAGGCAGATAACTGAAGAACTATAAGGCCATAAAGCATGTTTTGAATACAAAACAATATAACGTAAAGCCTAACCCTTGTTTAACCAGTGACCTGGTAGATGCTTAATGTACTCAGAGTCTGATAGGATGACTGTTAAACACAAACAAAAAACTTCCGTCAAGTTACACCACCGTGGCCTGTATCAGTGTTTTCAACTGGGATGAGTGATGGCCTCAGCCCTGCTGTCAATCCCCTTCAGTCACTCCAATCCCAGTTGTAGCAGAAGGAAGATGGGTAAAATGGAAGTGCAGAGTTAGAAAAGGCATCCCTTAAACATCCTTTGGTAGGTGTGTGGAAGTGGAAGTGTTGGTTTACGGTGCAGGGCCAGGGGATTCTCCCATTTACCCCCCCCACCACCACCACCCCCCTTTAAAAAATAACAAATTACCTCCTTCCTGGCTTTCTCTACAGGGATGGAGGTATTGGTCTAAGGGCCATAAAGTCCATTAATTCACTCCACTTTCATCAATACTTAGCCTCATACCCAAAGCCCTAGACAACTAATGACTCAAATAATTCCCATAACTCTCAGATGTACTTTGTGTTGCAGCTGTATGTTAAAAAAAAAAAAAAAAAAAAGAACACAAGCAAAGCTTTTGAAAAGCTGTTATGTTTTTTGAAACACATCCTGTTTGCAGTGATGCCACACACTTACTTCATGGGAACACAATAAAGACTCAACAGGGTGAATTACAGATAGTATTTGTCACTTTCCTGTCTGATAAACACTGCACAGTCAAGTCATTGTTTGCATAATAATTTATTCACATATTTTTTTTCTTCACATACTAGATATTATTATTGCTGCATTTCTGGAGCCTTTCAGGTATTCACTTTCAATATTCCCACAATGGGATGCTATATTCATATCTCTTTATATTATTCATCTTAATGCATGCTGAGTACTACATTTCACAGGAGCAGGATGCAAATAAATAAATAAAACAGTCTCTTTTTAAATTACATGTCATAATCTATCCATTCTAGTAATGCTTCTGTAACATGCCTTTTTCAAAGTCCATAGGGGGAGAACACTTTTTGGAACATAGTCTTCATTAGACAGAGAAGACTTAACAAAGAGCACATTAATAATATATATTGTTAAAGCTGGCAATCTATGATTAATCTTTATTACCACCTCAACCTTTGTTCCCCCATCCAAAAGCAGTTCATCTATACCGCAAAGGGAAAAGGCTAAGTGTTAATATTATATTTCATTTATGTACAATAACTTTTAAGTATGGCACCAATTCGGCTTGTGAAAAAAAATCTTGAGGTTATACATGAAAATATTTGTGACTACAATAATTGAAAAAAATCCTTATGTAACTCCTTTCAACCTCGTAGACAGCGATCACACTTAGAACCAAAGTGGAAACACTGGCACACTTTTCTTGACTGTTTTCTGTGGGTTCTGACAATAAACAGCATGCCTTGCAGGCACTGAGAGCATTGTGGTGTATAACACAGTGTTGGAAAGTGAATCTAAATTCAATGCACCATGTCTAACTTTGACCTACTTTTCTGCAACAAATGATTTGTTGCCAACTTGCCGACAGGACATTGTCAGTCTGTCCTCTGATTGGCACCTAAAGTGACAAAGAAAGTGGAATAGAGACATTTTTAAGAAAAAGCTTAATACAGTACAGCAACATGTTCCAGTTTAAGTTAGTAGTTTTAGTGCTGTTTGTAATCTTTAGTTTGTGTTAAGTTTCTTAGCGCTTTAATAAAAAGGTGCATCAAGTCTTTCGAGTGACTTTTCTGAAATATTATGGACAGTAATAAAGTTGTCCTTCTCTCACTAGCTCAGATTAGCTAAGCATTCTATTCTCTGACTAAGGTCAGACATTGGCTTTTTTCCCACACATGCGTATGCATGCACACGCTTAAGCTCTTGCATATGCACACTTAATTAAAAATGAGGGGATTATTTTTGACCAACAGCAAAAGGCTTATAATGAAAGATTTTAGATAATTCAACCTCAGACTACCTTTACAGTATTTTAGTAGTAATTGCTCAGTTGTATTTATTGAGTTCTTTAAAGGCACCTAGTGTCACCTAGGCAGAGCAGAACTCTCCATTAAAGTTCATATGCAAGCTTTGTTAAAGCAACACAGCAACACAGTTGCCTTTTTAGGAAAGTGATTCTTCTGTCTTGAAGTGTCCAAGACTTGTGAACTTCGTCATGACTACAGAGAGTCTGTCTGTGCTCCTGAATAATAATGTAGTGGTGAGTTTATTTTTGTGCCCTAATGATTGCGGGTCCTGAGCCAGGGAAAAGCTCCTCTCCATAATTTAAGAGGTCCTTGAGCCCCCAGGCAGAGAAGCCTCTGTCAGACGTAGGCTGACTCGCTAGACTGGGTCCTGCCCAGGTTCGGGGCCTGGGACAGGTGTGAAACATCCTTCTTGCGCACTTCACAGATGGACTTCCTGCGTGCCTGCACCCCTCGGATGGCCGTCTTTATCTTCCTCCAGCCAAGGTGGTTGAGCTCAGCCAGATTGAGCAGCACACATATGCCGCTTACTGCAAACATGAAGACCAGGAAAACGGTCTTTTCTGTAGGACGAGACACATAACACTCCACTTCCTTCACACATGGGTAGCGATCACACTCAAACATCCCAGGAACATTAAAACCGTACAGGAAGTATTGGCCAGCCAAGAAGCCGATCTCCAGCGCATTGCGGAACACGACCTGGATGACGTAGAAGCGGGAGATGCCCTCCTGTCGTCGTACTTTAGCACTCTTTGTGTGAGGGAGGCCTCTGGGCCCATTGGGGATCTCCTTCACCTCTAAGCAGTCGTGATCTTCTTTACTGCTGTCAGGGTGCACCAGGATGCCATTGATGTTTCGAGAATGAAGCTTGCGAGCATGATGGTCATGATGACGACCGTGGTGACCGTGGCTATAGTGATCCATGTGAGGATGCAGCAGAGAGTAGCTACGATCTCGCGCTTTTGCAGACTGGTGAACAGAGTAGGTGATGAAGCACAGACTCGGTGTGCACACCAAGATGATCTGGAAAACCCAGTAGCGGATGTGGGAGATCGGAAAGGCTTTGTCATAGCAAGCCTGGTTGCAGCCGGGCTGCATGGTGTTGCAGATGAACATGATTTGTTCATCCTCATACACCTTTTCCCCCACTATGCCTACTATTAGGATACGGAAAATCACCACCACTGTCAGCAGGATCCTGCAGAGACACAAGGAGAAGGAAAGGGCAGGAGGAGGAGGAGGTGAAAAGGAGAAAGACAATGTCAGTTAATACAGAGCAAATGTGCAGAGATGCAGGAAATATCTGGGTATCACCGTATGAAATTGATGGAAATGATTAGTTTCGTATAATCTAAGTGGTCTGAATATCCCAAGGGGAAGAATGACATTATGTGCTGTGTCAACTCAGGGGAATTAGAACATTTTTCAAACCCAGACCTTTGTTGAACATGTGCATATATTTGAGTATGTTTGCATGTATGTGTGTGAATCATTGTATGTATAATCAGTCACTTGCAGTGACAAAGTATAACAGGGTGATGGAGTTGTGCTCTAGACAGCATGCACAGATGAGCTCAGTCATCAAAAAAGATGACAGAAGATAACGGTGATTTCACACTCATCTTCACTCCTCAGCTGAATGGAACAACACAGACATTGGAGGCTGCACAAACATGCGTGAACAGTGATTAGTAACTGTTGAAGCAGGGGGAACAGTGTTATTTCATAGTTCAAACAAGAAACAAAAATATTTAGATATGCTTGTCATGTCAGAGTTCTGAAAAATAAGACATAATGGAGAAAAGTCTCTTTGTGTTAATTACCATAATAGTGGTATTTCTTATCTTCTGATGTCAGTTATCAATTTTAATTCTCTTTGGTAGGAGTTAGAATCAGAGTAATTTATTATTAAAAACTGACATGTAATGGTCCTTAATAAGAGTCACAATTTAGCAACTGCATGAATTATGTGTTTATGGTGCCTACATGTATCATATAAATCTCAGTAGTTGATCGTGGAGCAATATAATACATCATCTACATGAGGTACAAATAACTACCCTAATTTGGATCTAATGTTGTCACAGTAGTCATGCCATTCTTACAGTCGTAGTTGTTCTTACAGGTGTATTTTTACTTAGACTTCAGATTATTACAGTGATACTTCAACTGGTTATTTTAACTATAGCAACAAAAGTGTCCTACTACATCTATTGAGCCAAATATTTATTGACAGACATCATAATCAAATCCAACCATGAGGCCACCGAGGTAGATCACTAAGATACTGGTATTAAAAAAATTTAACTATTTGTATTATTACAAACTGCATTTTCTAAGTAAAACGAGTTCAGATTTACCCAGCCTATTGATTGGTGAAAAAGGAGCCATGTAAGGTAATATATAAAAATTAGGATGTGGTAGCTAGACACGTATAAAAGAATTCATTGTGAATTGTTGGCAGGTTAATTGGAACTGAATCAAACTGTGAACCCAGTGAAGATTCACACCTCTAGGTCATATGCAATGTGAGTGCTCCTTATTCGCTTAGCAGCCATGGTAGGATTAGAAATGCTGAAATCTGCAGCTGACACAGGGACTTCCCATTGAGTATCATTAGTGTAATACTGCAGTGGGACCAATCCAGGGACATTGGATATACAGAGCAGTGCAGCTGCTTTTTAAAGTCTCTGAGAGGTTGGTGTGCTGCACGGTTTTCTTCTGGTGTCGATCCAGCGTGGCCACTGCGGAGGAGGAGTGGGGCTTTAGGGCTGCACTGTCAGCTCTTTCTAATGAGCGAGGAAAGCCTGCACATCATGGGGCTCCCTGGTGTTTATGCCACAGTGCAGTGGATGTGTATGCTCCCTGCACAGTAGAGCTATTTACTTAGAAGACACTTGTTTCTGAGCATTAGTGGACCACCCAAGGCAACTAAAGGGACAGGGATAGATGGGAGATAGCCTCAAGATGAGATGATGTCGATGTCTATGCAATATGTGTGGAAAAGTGGCTATTTCTTTTCTGCTGTTAATGTCCATAAGGCAGATGAGACTCTATGCAGTGCATTGTTTTAATGTAAACTGTAAAATGCTCACACCTATTTTCCATGGCCAGTTCCCACAGCAACCAACAAATTACTGAAAGGTGAGGATGTTAGCACAGGGAGAAACAGGGGCAGGATTTATAGAGGAAGGAACAAAAAACAACAACCAAAAACTATTAGAAAAGTAAAAGTCTCTGAGGGTAAACATCTTGAGTAGGGGTGACAGTTGGTGAGTGCAGTGTCAGATGTTTCAACAGGCAGAAGGTAAAGAGAAGTAACAAAGGAACATGTGTTAGCGTGAAACCGACTTAAAATAGAGCAGTGAGCTGCTGCAGGACTGTTCCTGCTCCACCTGCGAGTGTGTTTTTTTTGTGTGAGAAACACAGACACGAGGACACAGAAGACATAGAGGGAGAGTCATCCATGTGTATGACGTGTGCAAAATGGCAAACATGTCCGGCTGCCTGTGCTTGGAGCAGCTGTGAGCAAATACGCTACAATGACTTTCAGCATGTTTGAAAATACAAGAGAATCGGGGATTTCTGCACCTTTGCCTTTTCAGAAGTTAAATGTAAATCACATTTGTAATTTAACATAAAGGTATTCAGTTCTTCTCCGATGTCATGCTGTGTGATGCAGCTTCACTGGTGGTTAGACAGCTGTGCTGATATTGATGTTTTTCTGCACCATAAGGAGTCATTTGACGCATACTGCTAAATGCAATAGAAAGCTGTGGCCAACAAGACTCAGTTGAAAGCATCTCTTTGTTCAACATACAAAAAACACATAAGAAAAATGCAAAAGTATATAATTAAAAGCTAGAGTAAAGCTCGGAGTGTCTGCATTCACTTTGCAGTTATAATCCAGGTCTGCCTCTTTTCCCTCCAGTGGTAATTACAGCATCTAATCAACATTAACTAAATGTCACTAATCTGTCTGCTATTGTCTGTGACACAAGCTTTCTGTCTGCATTTATGCTCCAGGATAAATGTTCAAAATAGATTTAATTTAATCCAAGCCAAAAAGCAAATATCTTTCAGTTCTCTTGCAAACTCAGTAGTAATGGGCATTGTCTGCCTGCCCACCCCTTTGTCTTGTTAAGTCTATTTCCCGGATTGAGATGGAGCACAAAACTGCAGATCCTCTCTCAATTAGATTTTCTACAGTATTTACAGTGAAATGATTACTAATTCTTGCCCGCAGTCTCTCAGAGACTAAAAGTTAACATGCGTCTGGGTACTTATCATTATGTCCATACTGTTTCCAGTCATTGTCATAGAACTGACCCAGTAGTAGTGGTAAATATATTTTATATACTATTAATGTATTGAGCTTCAAATAAGAGCAACAAATCATTTTATGGCTAATTTCTTAGTGACTGATGGTACAGATAAGCAAAAACTGGACATGTGTAAATGTTTCTGCCTAAGATGATGAGGACTGGCTGATTACATCATAAAAAACTCGGGATGAAAATACCTCAATAGCAGTTTGAAACTTCCTCTGTGGTCTAAAGTTGTAATCTGATCTGTATGGATGTGGCTCAGTGGGGAAACTTTTTAAGTACTGCAGATATTCACTCTTTACTTGTTTCTCTGCACTTTCATGTAGTTAAAAAAATACCAAGACACTCCAAGTATTGAGTGTTGTGCTGTGTGTGTTTTTGTGTGCATGCTTGTGCGTATGTGTGTGTAGTTTACTGCTGGATAACAGGATAATCAGCACGGGGCAGATTGCTGCATTAGCAGAAAGCAGTGAACGAAGGTTATCTGCAAACATCAGTGTTTTAAGTCCTGCAGAGTAACAAGCCAATACTGTTAGAGCAGACTGGGCCAGAACAGGGGCGAAATTGTCGATTTTTGCTATTTATAACAGGTTCTACTATCTCAAACTCAAGGGCTAAATATAAATATAATCAAAGAATTGATCAAACTTTATATAGCAGGTTTTAGACAAAAAAGTGCTTCATAAGTAGAAGATTCAAGCAACTCTGAAATATATAAAATAGTATATAATCAATAATCTAATCAGGTACAATGTAATAACACTAAAGTTTGTATAATAGGCACTTGCTTATTCAAAAAATACAGATTTGAATTCTGTATTTGTTTAGATTTGTTCACTTTTAGGAATGTATAGTTTTCTATTTTTGAATATTTTCTTGCATTGGATTATGTTTCTGTTTTTTGTCTTTAAAATGTACACTTGTGCTTGTATTTATACATGTTTATTTCACCTTCTCCCATTCTTGAACTAACTGCAACATTACAAACTTCTCTCTTGATTAATAAAGTATTCTGATACTAAAGTAAAATAGAAGAAAATACTGAATGAAGTTTAAACTTGGACTTAAAAGCCAGATTGAATAGATGGGTTTGCAACACCTTCAGTTGATTTTGTTAATTAAATGTCTTGTAGATCATCCTAAAACTCATCTCTTAATTTAGCTGCCACTTCCCACAGGACTTTCTTTCATCTTAGACTATTATATTTTTGGAAACTTTCTAACCTTCTAAAACTGTGCCAGAGGTTTAGAAATGAAAACGAGAGAAAGATCTACTACGTTGAATGAGCTCTGTTATCTTTATTCCTAAACTTGGCTCTCACCATAAACTTGTCCTAATTTATGTTTTCTTCCACTGCATCAAAAAACGCTGGTATTTTTCACAAAAACCAATGGTAACTCAAGGATTTTCTATGTTAAAGGGTGACAAGGACACAGCTGCTGCGTAACTACAGAAATCGATCTGAGAGCAGCTGATTGACCTGTAAGATTGTGTGCATACAGTAATGGTAGCTGCTCTTCAGCTGGTGTGTCGACTGGACATGCAGGCTCTGTCTTCCCCACAGGGAAAGGTACACACGTTCATTCATACAGCAGCTGCTTCCGCCAGCCTCCAGGGAAAACAATGGCCCTGAGCACAACAGCAGACAAATTAGAAAACACTCAACTTAGACATTGTGAATATAAAGCGCTGTTAGAGCTGGTGTGTGCACGTATGCAGAGACAGCCCTCCAAAGCACCGGTGACAACGGTTCTATCTGTACAAAGGCCCTGATTAAGCCCAAATATTCATCCCACCCATACGCTCTTCATAATAAGCTCCACTGATGCTGATGGCAGCACATAATGAATAAAGACCTTACCAAGCACAGAAATTAGGCAGCTTAATTATCACAGTGCAGATATTTTTTCTTCTCGCCCCTGATCCGTTCATCTCTTAAACTGTTTAATAGTTTCAGGTCTTGCCCACGTTTCAGGCGGACGAGCATGACTGCCTGAGGTTGAGTATGTTTATATAAGCTAAAACTGTTCTCCTTCAACCATGGTGCTCAGATTTGCTCCTGGTGTTTTCATACAGTAAAACCAGTATCAGCATCAGTGGTTTAAAGCTGGACTGTGCTCCTATTTATTATGTTTCCATTCCTTGTGTGCACTTCCTGTGTTGACTGAATACTTAAATTGCTCATTCAACATCTCTGAAAGACATTTTGTGAAGGAGTCAGGAAACAGGAAAATGTAACTACAAATAATATGATCAGTCACCATCCCTGTGTTTTAGGTGCAGCTAAAAAAAAAAAAGTCCTTTTGCTAAGTAAACATTCTGTGTTAAATTAAATATTGGAAATGCGGATCACAAAGAAATTGCCAAAAGACGGGAGTTTTTATTTGAGTCGTTTCTTTTCTATTAATTCATTACAAGGCTTAGCCATGCATGATGATGATGCGGTTTAAAGCAGATGCAGCTCTCCTACATCCCATTTGTCTTTGTGTCATCTAAAATTACCCTTTCATCTTAAACTTCTCTTTCATCTGAAATTTCCATTTCATTTGGTTCTAGATAAGACAGGAATGCATTATGCTGAAGCATTTCTGTCTAAAACAACTTGAACATTCAAATGAATCACATCAGCATTTCCCTTTAATATGCATTTTGCTGAATATGAAGTTTTCAGAATCTTTTACAGATCAAGTTTATTTGCATTCAAAGAGATAACATGTTCTACATTGAAAAACATGGAAAAAACTAAATGCATCATCACTACATTTCTGTCTCTTTATTCTTACATACCACTACATAGGCTACTTACTGACTTTGTATGTTAATTTACTCTTTAAGGTATTATTTCAGCCACTGTTGATAAAGCTTTGTATGGGTTAAAAATGTCCATAATGCCTAAAACCTTTTTTTTTGTGTGTTTTTGTACAACCATAAAATACTAGGAAATGCGTGCAAATGCATTTTAGTGCTATTTTCTATCATTAAGATGGATGTGTTTGTTTTATTATGAATGCATTGTGTTTGGGTGATGACTGTATTGAACTGTTGTTTTTTTAGGTATGTATTTGTACCTATATTTTGAAAAAAAGTGAACATCATAGTTCTGTTTTTTATGTTACCAGTACAGCAGATGAGTACATGAGTCATTGAGACTCCTCCATTACAGAACTTAATCAGCAAACCTGAGTATATTAAAGTGCATGTGTCTGCCAGGTGGATGTGAGTAAAGAGTTTCTTTACATTCCATTGTCACTCTTCTACTATTTCTAGTCATCATTATATGCGTCATTCTATGACGCATACACAAGTGTCACAGGCTATGATTATGTAGAGTGAATGTGGGGGTTAATGATTATAAATACCAGTCTCAGTCTTCTACATTTGTGCATTATTTCCTGTCTCTTATTATACTTGAGAATGTGGATGAGAACTTAAGAACGTGGGCCTGACATGACCGACATGTTTCTCCTTCATTTTGCTCACTGACTCTGCTGACTGGGCATTGCCCCACTTGGCCGGCAGTGAAGGTAGCAAAGAGCCAAAGATGGAACGTTCAAGGGTGTGGGCAGAAATATGACCTGGCGTGACCATGAAATGTTGAAAATAGGTTAAAGAATTCCACAAAACTGTGTTGTGGGCTTCAAGTTATTTTTCAGTTTTACTTTCTTAAAAAAAGAATAAGTTAAGTGTATTTGTCTGCCAAAAAACTAAATTAAAAAAAGATATAAGAAGTCAACACACCTTATGTTTGGGAATCTCAGTGTCGTATGTCACATTAAAAATATGCATGATGTATGGTTTTGTGTATTAATGACATTTATCTACTAAAATTTGAAAACTAAAGTTCACAAGAGCAAAACTTTTGTGGCCTTTGATTTGAAGTTGTTTTTTTTTTTTTTGTTTTTTTTTTCTATTTTTCATAAATAAAGACCTCTTAGCAGAAGGTCATGTCCCTGAATTTTTCCTGCTCATAAATACTGTGTGCGTAACACATGCAGCATGTTTAACCTTCACATTTACATCAGGACATTTAGCTGAACTGTTCAGCATTGGATGCATAATTTGATATATTTTTTGTAAAAGTCATTTATTTACATAACATTATATGTGTATCTTAACCTCAATGACATGGTAAAGTGGTGATGCTAGGAGTTTCCTTAAAACTACATGTACTTCTAATCCTAAATAAGTGGTCATAGTACTCCTACACATCAGTTGACGTTGAGACTTTCTTTTTTTCTAGTTTTTCTGCATGATATATACATGACATCTGACATTACAGACATTAAACTGTATATTTTTGGCCAAACACCTCATTCAGAGTAATCTTTCTTAATCCATCCAGGACCAAAAGAGTCTTAATACCTTCCCTGTGTAACACTATGCACTTTTCTTGTGGATTTTGCAAACTTTCTGACAGGTTCTACAGAACTGTGCCAAAGCGATGCTGCCTGGTTGCCACAGATACGTGCAGGTGGAACATGTTTTTCGGGCTTTTAATTTCTAAGACTTTAATTCCATCACGTCTTTAGGGAATAATACCAGAAGGATGTTTTTAACCATCCATCCTGTGTTTTCTTTTCTCCAACATGTGCTCTGAAAACTAACTGAAGCACACAAAGCCACACAATGCAGGAACGAGGCCTCGCTGATCTGCACTTTCATTATATCAGTGACACATGAAGTCATGCATTATAATCATGATAAGCTACTGTAATAAAAAACGAACACTGATGAACAACTGGGATAATTTAATATGCAGTTGACTTGAATTATGTAATTCAGGAATGATAAAAAATAAAATACATTAGTTTGATGCAGTTTCTCAGGCTTTTTAAATATACATATATATATTTGCTATGACTTTTTAAAATTATAATAAGAGTGGGTTATTTGAAGTTTCACATCAGATTTATGGCAATTTGTCAGAAAGACTCAGTGTTTACAGTAGTGACTTTTCCATTGAATTGTGCAAAACTTTACCAATGTTTACTAAATGTTGAAGAAACAGAAGTGCATAATGTCATTTTTTCCATCAAATCACAAATGCGATGATTTGTTTATTTATTATTGTGAGATGACACGAGAAGTCATTCCATAAACATGGTGACAAATATAAATACAATGCTGATATACAGATATATGCATTATTATTATTATATATTACCCTTCAATCTTGTACTAGATTTTAAAATTATTAGGGTTCCTAGTGGGTCCACACATACCATCCATGTTTCTTTTAAAAATGTTCTTCTTCCCTTGTTGTAACATCATTCAACAACCCCCCTTTTTTTTTTTTTTGTTCACATACCTCTAGTTACAAAAACAAGTCTTTCCATTGCATTTTTGCACAATACACCAGTTTCGCTATGCCCGAAAAAACACCTCTTGCTGACGTAAAAACATTTAATCAAAAAACAAGAGTTTTGGCGAAATTGTCATTTTTTTTATTAAAAAATGTTTTATCTGCAAGTTATATTTGCACAATTTGAGGGTCAATGGAAAACCAAATAGTCTTAGGCTATACATAAACAACCACCTTTGTTAATAGAAAAATGACCAAAAAAGGGAAAATAAAATCCAAAGCATGTATTTTTATCTGCCAAATCACTGGAACAAAGCACATTTTGTCTGAAAAAATATCCCATCCTCAGTAGGCTCATATACACATCGTTGTCGCGTTGCTGAAATGAATAATAGCCTCCGCTGAATGAAAGCTGAGCTCAGCTTTACTGGCTAAATCCGCTCGTTGAACAGTATAATCAATATCATTCAACATCAAGGATTGCTGCACAAATAAACTAATGACAACCCAAGATGTGCAGAAAAATGGTTTAGTTTGAAACAGAGTGCAGCTCCTCGCCGCAGGATGATGGATTACTAAATCTGTCCCTCGCTGAAGTATTGCCTCCAATGTTTTCCTTTGCAGCACAATCTCCCCAGACTGTATAGATTTTATCCTGGAAACTAACCATTAATGAGATGAATAATGTTCGTTTACTAGTACGGGATGATGGCCCAAATGAAAGCAGAGCATTCCTACAAGTCAAAGTATTTTGGGAGAAGTAGGGTGCCCTTGTCAAAATGGGGTACCTCCTTCCTTTGGATATCCTGACCTATTTAGAAAAAAAGTGGCGAGAGAACACAAATCTGTGCATGAAAAATACAGGAGTGGAGACTATTTTAGGAGAGACTTCTTGGCCAAAGAGGGGAGCAGACATCTGTATTTTGCTTTTAGAACCAACAAAGATGTAGATATATTTAGCGTTATCAAGGCTTTCAACCCTCTCCATTAACCTGATGTTTTCTTTTTTCTCATTTTACTTTTTTGTTTTTTTTATTTATTTGCACACTGCAGCTAGGTCTCAGACACATAACTTTGTACAAGGCTCACTGTGCATGTGTTTAACAATCTCCTTTATATCAGTTCCAACTTATAAGAGCGAGCTACATGACCTTTAAGATTTGATGAAGTACTGTATCTGTGGAGCTCAAGTGAGAAATGATGTAGCTTAAATTAGAGAGCCGAGCTAAACAGTACCATTTTGCTGCAGACAAAATAATTACCAATAAATAGAGACATCTAATACATTAATATACAGTCCCGGAAAAAATGATTAGACCATCAAAAGTCATCAAAAACAGTGGTTATGCGTTCAAGTACGAACTCCTGTGTGTATCATGTGACTAAAGCAGACAGAAAAGAAAACATGGAATGAATAAAAGCACTGTTTTTGTCAGTACAGTGTCATAGATATTGATGTAAGAACTGATGTGATATTGGTTATTATCAAGAAAACCATAGAAAATGGATAGGTTTCAGCTCTTAAATTAAACTCTTATGAGCTATTTTTGTTGTTACCATTATATTTGTCTGAACAAATGTACCTTTAGTTGTACCAGACATTAAAATGAACAAGAAATTGAAGAAAACATAAGGTGGCCTAATAATTTTTTTCACAACTGTAGAAGTTTTTGAGGGTCATTTGGTACAAATAGGTGATTACTTGGCACTTTAACAGTGCAATGTAGGTAAGTTTGGTTTCATGCAACCTTTGAGACCTGTCCAGTCAAAGTCAGTTAAATTGTCTGCAGACAGCGCCAAGGGATTCTGTACACCACTTGGTACATTACATTGAAAGGCTGGTCAAATGCATATACATTTTTAATGAAATACTTGACATCAGTTGCAGCTTGCAACAAAGAACCTCATAACACTTATTAACATTTTATGGAGTATTTATACTGCTTAAATGGGAAGGGATGTAAAAAAAAAAAAAAAAAGCACGCTATACACTAATAAATATGTAATATTCCAAATGGTCTGGAGATGATTCAGTCATAAATTCATGAATGATATGTTCCTTTCATGCTGTTCTTTTCACAGTTTTGCAGGTTTTTTTCCTCTCATTTCTCATATCACTGTTTGTGTGACCGAAAAAGCAAAAGCACTGTAGTTAAATATTAATGTTAAGTTTATTTGGTTTAACAAAAGAGAATGTTCACTTGTTATTAAAGGTGCTGTTTATTCAGCCAAACCTGCATTGCTGTTGGCACACATTGTGAATATTGCATGTATTTCTTTCCAAATCGTGTAATCCTCATTATTTTTGAAGCTATGGGAAGAGCATTGTAAACAGATGAATGGAAAATTAAAAAACACAAAAGCAGGATTATATATTTTTGGAAAAAATCTCATCAATGCAGAGAAGCACATATTGAGTTTGTGTGTGCAGACTGTTTCCTCAGCAGCTCTGGCACAGATTTTGAGTACTGAACCTCTGCAGAGGGAAAACTTCTCTTCCTTCCTCTGTGTCTTCCTTTGTACCCTTTTTGTTCTGTCTCTCCAGTTTACATCCTCTGTTCCCTGTCCTTCCATCCGGCAACCTTTATCATTTTATCTTCCTTAGATCACTCTAGTCCTCCATTATCTCTGCCTCTTTTTTCGCTCTACTTGTCTTTGGCACTGACCTCACTACAGCATTGCAGTGAAGAGAAAGATGCATCAACACACTTTCTTTCTTCCTTCTCTGCAAGGTGCATTGCTTAGTATTGGGTGAATTTTCTGTCTGGGATCCCCAAGGCCTTACCCTCTTATGCAAGAACACTTTTTTAAGACATATACATCTTCACACCTGTGGTTTGCAAAACAGCTGTGCACCATATTGTATAAAACAAAACACATCAAAATGCTTTAAAAGGACAAATAAGGGAAAAAACTTATGAACATGTTTCTATAGCCTATATTTGGGTCAATCCAAATATTGTTATACAATAGCGTGGAAACTCTTAAGGGGAACATCTAACATTAAAAAAATCACACAGTTTAACAAATACTTTTCACTTGTTTGCGGTTCTGTTTGGTTAATCTCTCGTTAAAGTTTTTTTCTTTTTAAGATATAATTTATATTGCCAACAACATTTCCAAATGCAATGCGGATAAAACAAAAAAAATCAATTACTGACTTTACATACCAGCAAAGTACTGAAAATTTTACAGAGGACGCAGGAACTGTCAACATTTTAATAAAATACAAAAATGTATTTCTTATGATTATAGATATGCAGTAGAGTCCATGAACTTGAACACAGAAATGATCTAGTATTACCTTATCAGATAAAGCATCAGCGTACCAACACAAATGGGCATCACAAATTAATAGTCATAACACCTGGTATATATTTTTCTTTTGTGTTCAATGTGCTGTCTTGATGCTTGTCTTTGTAATGACATGTTGAGAGGATACACCACAGACTAACACACTTACTTTTCCCAACTCCATTTGAGTTGGTTGACCAAAGTTAACTAGAAAAACCCATTTTTTCCTAAATCTGATAACGATATCCAATGAAATGTGTACCCTTATAACCTGTGGGAAGGCTACTGTACTTCTGTACTTCCATCTAGAGCTGAAACTGTTAATCCCATTAGTTTGTACAATGTGTGGGCTACACTGCGACACTTTAGAGGCCATACTTCACTGTTGGTAAGATGACAGCCCCGAGGTTATACCGAGTACTAAATGTGAATTCATAGTAAAATGTGTGTAGGCTCCAGAATGGGGTTAATGCAGCCTTAATGATTTCTTTCACTGTATAGTCATGACTACAGTCATTGGTTATCCATGCACACACTGAACGATGATTAGGTAGAAGTCAGGCTTTTTTATACAATCACAATACAGGACATACATTTTTAAATGAGTCATAATATGTAAGCCACCTGTGGTTAGTCAAAGGCACAGAAGCAACTCTCAATTGTCTCTCCTTCAAAGATCATAATTAAGCTAACCTATGCCAGGGTATAGCATGGGTCCCCACTCTATTTTTAACATTATTATGTATGGCTGAGTTAATTATCTGTCCTATGCCAGGGCATAGGTTAGCTTAAAACCTACAATTAAGAGGGAGCTTAATTGTAGCTGGGTTAGACAGTCTAGACATCCAACAGTTCTTTCTAACAGTCTGTCATTGAAGAACTACATCCTTGTGTTACAACAGAGAGGGCTGGCACTCAAACAGATGACTGACATGCAACCATGTTCCAAAGTTTTGATGCAGGGGAGACTTTTCAGCCATAGGGAGACATCACTGTAGTTTACTTTGGAACTGCATCCTTTAAACTGCAAGTACACACATGCAAACTCTTGGAAAAATTTAAAAAAAATAATAATAATAAATAAAAACTACACACAGGCTGAACATCCTACATGTGATGCCATCTAGCAGTTGGTGCATGCTCTGTGAAGTGCAGGACTTCACAATGCACAACAGTGCAGCCCTACATCACAGTTAGTTGTGTTTACAAGTGCAACAGACCATATCTGACCACACCCAACAGTATAATTGGGTGTGGTCAGTGGTGCAACAGACTTGAACCTTTCAACCCATAGAGGTCAGTGCAAAAGTTTTGGACTCCATTCACAATTTAGTGTGGAGATACTTCTTAACAATCTAGGAGGCACAAAACTATGCCAATGGTGAACAATTCTCCAACTTGCTGGTACATCCAAAAACAGTCTGATCATTTAAATGTTAATTGTCGTCGATTTCCTGACCATGCAGACACATGCTTTGGATTAGGACTCAAGTCTTCATCTCGATTAGTTCTTGTGTTTTTAATAAAATTTCTATGAATATCTAATGTCTAAGAGTGCATAACTAGCTAACGAAAAACACAACAATCCAAACTACAACTCAATAAATTTCTACAACCTAATCCAAGGCCTCTCTGTGCACCAAACTGCATAAGAACTATCTAGTACAGTTTTTAGATATCTTGCAAACAAATTACTGAACTGGGACAAATGTGAACTGCTTAGTGGGGTTAAATACAGGGAATTTACAACATACAATACTCACAAAATATCTTATGTAGTGTGTACATAAAGTCAGACAAGGTTTCTTGGCTCACATAACATAGACAAGCAGAATAGATGGAGGGAACCTCATTGGGAAGCAGCTAATGTTACAGCTAATACCCTAGGGTCAACTACAGAGCCTTGTAGGACAAACACAGTCTGAGGGAAGCCAAAACACATAGGGATCATTTACAGAACAATTCACTGTATTCAGCACAGTAACACGTAGCTGATATCCCATGGACGTCATCCAAACTATTTTTTCTCTGGAGGGATTTTGAGTCCAGTTATTACAATTTAACTCATCTTTTTACATATAACTTTTTACTGGTAACCTAGTGGACTCTACTGTAACAGGATCAAAACATTGGCTATTTTATACAGATTCATGCTAAAGTCAACCTCAAGACATTTTTCATTCTAGTTTATATATTTTGTGTACTCAGGGATCTCTATTAAATGTTCAGCCAGTGAAGTGCATGATCAACAAATAGCTCAGAAGTACATGCCAATGCCATTACATCAACATAGTGTACATTATGACTTTTGAAAGAGGTAGCAGACAAATTGAGAGTTGCTTCTGTGCCTCTGAAAAGTTGGAGGTGGCTTACGGTCATTGAATCATCCACAGATTAATTTCCAGCATTCTTTGTTCCCTGTGCTCACAGGGTTTTACCGATTCAGCTGCCAGGACTGGATTTTAAAGCTGCATTAAGTAATTTTTGACCACTAGCGGGCGGAAAGACTCCACAACAAACTCACAACAGTTAGCAATTAGCTTATCAGTTTGTTATGGCTAACATGTTAGCAAACAGTTGCCTACTTACATATCCAGCAGAAACAGAGCAACACGGACATCCCTTTGGTCTCCTTTTTCTGGCCACCTGTTGAATGTAATTCCGATATTCACTGCCGTTTTAGCCTTCGATTGATCTTCCAGCTCGTGAATAAAATCTCTCTCTTTCTTTGGTTTGCTACATGTTTCTTCTCCTGTTACATCAGGTCTTTGCCATTTTACTTTTGGCAGTTGACGGCGAGTTAGCATGTTTTAGCTCTTGCTCTCGGAGCACTTGCCCATGATTTTCATACAAGTCAGCATTGTTTTGGTTTTTCCGCACCAAGGAACCAGAACAATGCACTAAAATTGGCTGAAAGCTGTGTATAAAGCTGCAAAGTGGGATGTTCTCTGTGATATTAGCAACACTATCAAAGCCTTAACTGGAGGGAGTCACATCATCCAATGTTCAAAATATTGCTTAATGCATCTTTAAATCAAATACACATGCTCCACTGTATGCAGGTTTTCATTCCATTCGAGGACTAGACCAGGTGATTTCATGGGTTAATGCACTTTCAACCAAATAGGATGAACTCAATGAAATGACTTGGTGTAGTGTTTGGTTGGAAGGAAAATCTCCATTGCACATGGTTTCAGATCCCTTTTTAATTTTACAAAATCATAGTATAATGCAGCTCACATCATCTCTGTCACTCCAGCGCTGTAGAAATAAAAAAATATTTTATCTATATTGTAAGGTCTTGTGGTGTGAGATGATTTTGTTGTGATTTGACACGAGGCCTGTATGATTAGAACTGATCTAAACTGGAATGAATTATAGTATGGAGTTTCCCTGTCTGTGTAGGATAATGCTTCTGTGCATATAATATAGTCTATAAAAAAATGATCCAATTGTCACATTGTCACATTAACACACACACACACACACACACTTGTATAAAGCGACTCGAGGAGAGGCAAGGTTAGACTGTGTCCTTGTCCACACAACCTGCGTTCTGGGTTAATGAGAACAATGATGCAATCAAATTCCAACTCCCTAGTGTTTTATTTTACCTTCTGAAAAGTATTTCAGAGTAACAAATTCCTAAAGGTGTCAGAGGTCAAACCACTTTGACTCTTCACATTTCCACATGAGCATCCCAGCATGGCATTTGGATTGTGTTAAATGGGTGGAAAATTTCACTTTTGCATTCAATTAATCACACAGAGATGATGTGGTGCACATTTTTCCCACAGATATTACAGCATGTCTCCATGGCATGTCTCCACTGCTAATCAAACTAAAAGCTCATCTGTTCAACCCTCCACCACAAACTGTTTGTCTTCCATAAAACATGAGAAAAAAATCTGATCAGGCTTTACTTCTGATGCAAATAGGTGTTCACTCATAAAAAGATATAATAATGGATGTCCTTTCTCTTGTTCTTCCCTCTTAAGTTCACACAGAGTTCAGAGCCATTTCCTCTACCTTTGATTCTACCTTCCACACCTGCAAACTCGCCATCCCTTCATCTTCTGCACCTCTGTTTTTCCTCCTCTCCCACTCCCCTCGCTTCCTTCTGTCCTATTGGTCTGTGGCCAACAGCATAAAGCGTGATCTATCAATAGCTGGGCTATTAGGTAGCTTCAACGCAGGAACCTCTGTGAATTAACCATAATTCCCAGTAAAGCCGCACTATTGATTATGTGCAATTAGTTTATCCCTTAACTAATAATGTGGGGAAGGAGGAGGAAAGGACTGTGGGGGACTGTAGAACAGAGGAGAGCACTGGGACAAGCCTGAGGAGGAGGGATTTCTGTAGGGATGTCATCAAGCAATTAATACACAACACAGTTTGCAGAAGAAACACACACAGCACTGAAAAACAGACACAAAACTGGAAACTAAAACACATGATTTAATGAGTGTCTTACCTCCCAATCATGGTAGAGTGCTGCTGGACAGCTGCCTCGAGCAGCCTCTCCAAAATGGTCCATTCTCCCATGATGAAGGAGAAGTGGCACCGCTGTCAGAAGAAACAGGACTTGTCCGGACAGCGGACAGCGGCAGGCTCCTTCAGCTTCTACCAGGACCAGCCTGCACTCTCCTCCTGGTCGGGTACAGCAGGGGTACACCCGACCCCCCGTCCCACACCGGCAGCTCCCTTTTTGACCTCTACACCGTAGACCTGGCCTCTCCTTTTTTTTAAGTCTTCTCGGCCCGTCCTGCTGTTCTGTTCTTCCTGGTGGAGGAGAGGTGCTGAGCTGATTGCTTCTCTCCCTCTGTCTCCCCTCTTCTCCCCCTCCCCTGTGCAGTGATGCTTATCCTCCCCCTGCCGCACCACTCTATTCTACGCTACAGCATATGCTATAGCTCAGCATATGACAGCCATGATCACCCTCTCTTTCCCCCTCGTCTCTCCTTGCTCTTTTCTCCTTCTTCTCTGCCTCGTCCTCCTCTTCGTCCTCCACCCTACCCCCAGGGCACTCCTTGTACTTCAGCTGCACTCCCTGCCATCAGTGCTGCTCTTTGCTTGTCCTTGCATTGTGTAGGATCTCTGCCTTTGCTGCACCCTTGCCACTCCAACCTAAACACACGCACACCACATATGGCTGATCTCACCTCAGCGGACAGCACCATAAACACACACACACTCTCACACTTGGGCTCGATGATGACAGCTCCAAAATCCTACTCTCCAGCTTCCTACTGAGGACTGCAGATCCACACCAGCACACAAAGTGACTGCCTGCTGAATGTCATTTTACGACTGGAGGAATGGTCGCTCCCACAGCTCCGAGCGCTGCAAGGACCATAAAAACCTGCATACACACACACACAGACACACACACACTCATAGCCACACACAAACACGCTGCCACCCAGCCCCTCAGTAATAAATCAGCTGCCTTGCTGCATCCAGTGAGGCTGAATCAAGGCAGTGCAGCGCTGCAGACCTGCTGTCCTGTGTTGTCCCCCTGGCTAATTTCAGCACAGTCCAATGCCCAGAGTCATGTCTGCCGCAGAGAGCTGGGATAAAAAGCTGTCCTCTGAAGCCTATTTCTGGGCTCCATCATCTTGCATCCCTCTCTCTCTCTCTCTCTCTCTCTCTCTCCCCCCCCTCCTCCTGCTCTCCTTCAACCTCCCCTCTCTTCCTCCTCTCCTCACGTTTGTGCGCTGAGCTCAGTCTTGCCAACTACCTTTATCTCAGCGTTCGGTTCCCCATCTCTGCTTAGTGTTCTCCCTCTCTGTCTCTGTGTCTCTTTCTTGCTCATGGAATCGCTCTATCTCTGTCACACTCTGCGAGCATGCAACACCCCCCTCCTCCTCCTCCTCCTCTCACAGATCTGCTCTCTCCTCCCTTCTTCCCTCCCTCCCTCCCTCCCTCCTCTGGTAAATGTGCTTGGATTGCTACCCTGCTCGATGCTTCACTTATGCTTGCAAGAATGCCTCCCACCGTACTGCTGTGTCTGTCCCTGCCTGATGTTGAGCTCTAACTCTGCCTTCTCTCTCTTCACTGCAATCCTTTGTTCTACAGTCTGGAAGCTCTGAGGTGTTTCCCCACACTCTTTCTTCCTCTCTTTCCTCACTCTCTGTTACACACCATCCATCCCATGCTTCCAGGAAAAGGATAACAAGAAAAATGTGACTGTGCTCCACCCCATCCCCCCATCTATATCTCCTCTTTTTTCTCCATCGTACTGTTTCGAGGATGACAGCACACCTATTTTACCGTGACCCAGTCCTCATCCTCCTTTTCGTTTTTTCCTCTCCTTATCCCCTCTTTCTGCTCTTCATTCTGTCCTTTCTCTCTCCCCCCCCTCCATTAAAGCCCCTCTCTCTCTCCCTCTCAGGAGAGATGAGCGCTGTATTGTACTTTGCTGTGACATTGAAAGCTGCATTCATTAGTTTTATATTAAGGTGGTGTGGAAATGGGATGTCCTCCCTCCATTACCCACTCGGATAAGTGACAGATGTATGGTGTGTCTATCATTAAAGGTCTTTTAAATGCTCACACACATACAGGGAATTAACATATGAAAGTCAAAACACGTGAAGAAAGAAAAGAAGAGGGAAAAAAATGACAGTGGGAGAAAAAAAAAAAAAAAGCCACTTCAGTGTGAGTCACAGCAAGGCATTCCCGTCTCGATGATTGAGTCAAGTTTTGCAGAAGTAAATGATGCTCGTTGCATGACATAAGACCAGCACACTAGAATGAAGTCATGGCTTGAGGTGACAAGTTCAATTCATACGCGGTACACTTCGTTTTAGTTACGCCGCTTTGATTTTTTGGAGGACATGCTTTTATGTATGACAGTTTATTTGCTTCAGAATAAGATGCAAGCCTTTGGGAGTCTTTTGTGATGTTAATACTACCTTAACATTCTTAAATCCTGTGCTACTCCATAAATAAATAAAAAAAAGCACCCTGGCAAAGAAGATTTACAATCACAAGCCTTACAGAAACAATTCTACAGTGCATTAGCAATCTGCCTGTCTTATTGCATATGTGCATACAGATGGAGAAGGACTGAGTGGGAGAGATAGTGAGTCAAAGCGGATTTTGTCGGTTCAGCATCTTCAGTAAGGGGGACTTGTGGGTCTTTCCCTTATCAAGGACATATGGCGTAGGAGTGTTGTTGAGCAGAGTAGGGAGTGAAGGCGAGGACCGGAGTGGAGTGTCATAGCTGTAGTTTGGTGAGGCCCATGTTGTCAACAGAGCAGACGAAGCAGTGGCATCAGCCGGCCAGCTCTTCCACAGGAGTTAAAGGGAGGCGCAGGTGTGTCTTCAATGACCTAGAAGAGCAAGCTCAAGCATGCAAAAACACACACTCATAATGCCAATCCTTACATACATCACCAAATATAATAATATAAGCCAATTTTTTTTTATCAGTGCATATTTTTTATATTTATAGTAAAAGTAAGCATTGAAATCAGATGCATAAGTACGATATGAATCCCAACAATTTAACCCTTTAACTGCTTGCTCGACTATATGGTTTATTACATTTTGAGTCACTATATTTCAATGTGGAGTATTTAACTTATCTGAACCTAATTGAGCCAAGAAAGATGAAAATCACTAAGACATTTTGACTGTTTTTGCTGAAAATATGAAAGTTATGAATACTTTTTGGGCATATCATAGTATAAGAGGCCTT
>JAPTGZ010000007.1:16996427-17010414 GCA_029814645.1 Fowleria isostigma | reverse complement strand
TGTAGTCACTTCACCTTTTCAAAAATCAGGAGTTATTTGCAATTTTTCTGTAATTTAAAGTGTCAAAATATCATGTGATGCGACCTTCCAGCCATGACTGGTGTTTTTAAATTACTCTAAATCTATTACAATTTTTTTTCTGCCCTATTTGGCATGATTTTCTAAATCGCTTACAATTTATTTTTTGTCCTATTTAGGATAATTTACAAAGTGTTTTGCATTCCTGTGAAAAATTACAAAGCTTTTGCAGTTAGATTTCTCTCATAACATACAAACAAACTTTGTCTGATGATGTCCATTACATCATGTGGTGCGACCATTATATGTCATTGACCCTAAAACATCACACAAAAAAGTCACCCAATGAGACCTTTACAGCACTTTCCAAATCATCTCTGAAAAGTTGGTGGTTAGACTCAGAATAGGGAGCAAAATTGCACTCGAAGGACATGATGTGTAGGATTCCTCTGAAAACATCATTATCTGTCAATTTAAGGTTGTCAACAGCATAGGCTCATCCGATTGCTCACCCCTAGGAATGAGCTGTCACACTGAAGGTTTAGTGGTCGGCCTTTGGTCTTGAGCTGAGGCAGCAGTGGCAGCAGGAAGGAGCACGACTTGTTCTTCCATTTCAACCTAATCACAGTCGTTATTTTTTTTCCCTTTTGTCTTCTTGTCACTGTCTGTGGCGGTATGTGCGTGTGTTTGTGTTGTCGTCGTCGTCGTGCTCTGTGACTCTCGGCCTATCGCAGACAGATAACCACAGAGGAGGGAGAACAGAGAGCGAAAGAGATGAATGTTCTGTTTATTGAAACAAGTGCAAAGACAGGCTACAATGTCAAACAGGTAGAGCGTGTGCACCGTTGTGTGTGTGTGTTCTCATAGTGCTCATGCTCTTCTCTGATGGCTTCTTCTTCACACACGCATGTCTGCATAAAAGTGTGATCCAAACATTGGCTTCCTCTTTTCATTAGTGAGGTGTGTGGATTAGTTTTTTCAAGCTCTCTCCCACCTTGTTTAAGTAAGGAATTATATTGGACGACCTTTGACCATACAGCCTTAAAGGTGGGTCGGAGTTTGCAAACCAGTACTTTGTTAGCACAGCTGCAGCAACTAAGGCGAGACACCCCAGGTGAATAGGGTAAAAAATATATATATAATAGATATCACCATGAAACTTCCTTAGTTGATTGGTTGCAGTAGGATAATTTTTTATTTTTTTTTTGTATTTCAAGTTTTATGAAATATTATCTTTAACTCTTTCCCCTTGGACGCCAACTAGGAGCACCCCGTATATATGTTACTGTGGAACATTTTGTTTTTCCAGTGTATTTTTTGTTTTTCTGATGGCTGCAATTGTCACTACTTCGGCAAACTTTCAGCAAAGTCATTGAAAATGTATTATTATTGTTATTGAAAATAAAAATCCTAAAATAAAACTAAATTTTAAAAATGAATTAAAATTAAAAACAGAAAATACATTAGTTCATAAATTAAAAAAAAAAAATACAAATAAATTAAGAAATATTGGTTGGCCTGGTATGGGTTGTGGTCTCCTCCACCTATCACAGCATCTGTTACATTTGAAAAACAGAACCTGTTCTAATGGTCAAATCACATCTTAAGTGATATAACAGAGGTGTTAAAACTCATCATTAAGGTTACAGGAGGGGGGTCGTCAAATGTCGTCTTTGTGGGGGAAAGAGTTAAATATGCAAATGAGGCGTTATGTCATTAAATATGCACAAATTTGTATATATTCCAACAGAAATCTGAACATTAGATGAAGCCAGATTCAAAATTCTTGTTTCATTTTGTTACATATTAGAGTCAAAGGCTTTTGCAGAGAGGATTTTGGATATCTCTTTTTATCATTCCATAAATCAGAAAATACAGTCAACAGCCATAAAAAAAACTAACCCAATTTCACCCTGTTTTTAGGAATAAAATCTTACATAAATCAAGCGATGAATAATATATAAAGAAACCCCTCTGTGAGGCCTTTAGAATATAGGCAGGAGTAAAACTGTAAAGTTTGGTGGGTGTAAGTGGAGGAGTGAAGGAGATTTCTGGCTCACAGTTTGAGGAAAAAAAACTAAATAAGGAAATTTAATACATTTCTATAGGAAACAGAACCAGAGACTCAGAGCTTTACAACAATACCAGACATGACAGATGTCAGGAAATAGACCAAATATGGCACGTCGGTTTAGAATGCTAACTTTTTAGTAAATTCAGGAGAAACTCACTGCTGCAAGCAAACAAACTGTAATAAAATAAATTCTTTAATGTATACTTTCAGCATTTTCTTTATGGCAACTTGAAAAAACACATATTGAAGGAGTAAATTAGCCCAAAATCTCAAAACTGACCACTGCATTAAAAATGTATGTTTTTGCCTGCCGTGTCTTGCCTTAAGTTGTTTTTGAAATTTGCATGGAATCACGTGTAGTTCAAGGTAGAGCTTGTAACAGGGGGCGGGCATGTCAAGCATCATCTTACACACTATACTCTCCTCTTCAAATTCATGCCTTCATCAATCACTTTAATGCTGCAGGCTCTCAACAGGAAGTTCGCAGTAAGATCCGCCTTTAGTAAAGCGCAAAGACGCAGCTTTAGCAGTAGATCAAACACTAAATTGAAATCAAACATAATAAAAACTCTGTTGGGCGTCTTCCTCTGTGCGAGCTTCAAGTGAGCCTCACGTTACCTGAAGGGAATGTAGGCAGTACGCTGTCGTGGTGTAATGTGTGTGTCATTTTGCGAGGGTGTTTTTGTTCTGACAGAAATCATGTGGTTCTCGATCCCTACAGCTTTTCCGTCGCGTGGCGGCTGCCCTCCCTGGCATGGACACCACACAGGACAAGAGCAGAGAGGACAGTATCCTTTATTTACATGTCAGTGTCTGTGTTGGACGCGACAGAACAGGGTCAGGGAACAACACGGTTCTCTTCTGTTGTGTCACAGACGGTCTCTGCCAGGAGAAAAAACCTCGTGTCGCAATGTGACAGCTCCCTATTGTAGTTAAACTCGTGTGTCCTTTAAGATTCACCTCACCAAAACTCTGTAGAGAATCCATTATGCAAGTGACAAGTGATTCATGCTCTTCAAAGGAAATTCAATCGGGTGTTCTACCGCTGCGAGATCCATCACAGTTATGACACATACACATTGAGGGGGCAGTTTAGAAAAAAGAAACCCAGATACATCTGCATAGTTTTATAAATATGTGACAGAATGGAGAATTTTTCAAAGATACTGTTTTTGTGTCTTTAGACTCATACCCTTTCTATGCTAATCTGGTTATTTTTCTTTACATTTGGGGGTTCTCATCCAAACAGCAGTGGTATTTTACATCAGTAAAACGTGAAATCTTTATAAAGAATACATTGAAGTCACCCAAATCAACACCTTTCGGGCCCATTTAGGTTGTAACATAGCTTATCATTGGAATGTACAGGACAGGGTGGACAAATACACTACATCATGTTGCCAAAATGTGTCCATTAAGTAATGACTAGCTAAACAGGCTTTTTTTTGTTGAATGTTTATGTACCATATGTTCAGAAGGAGCTTACCATAACACCTACCACATAAAGATGAAGTATTTATTGCAGATGTCATGAGATGTTTTAACTTATATTCCATCTTACATGTACTCAAATCATAGAATTCCATTTACACTAGTGTTATTCAAGGCACTTTTGGACATTTTGTCTTTTTTTTTTCATAAATGAAGACATTTATTGCTTTTGAAAAAAATTACACACACTGCATCCCAGTATAATTATCTCAGCAGGATCCATTTTGTGCTTTCACATTCATATTTCATTTGGTTGTTACATTCATTGTTCATGTAAAATCTTTACATACTCAGCCTGATAATAAAACTGACAAGGAAAAATGCAGAAAAATCTATTATTGAATACTCCTAAGATTATTACATGTAATGTGCATGTTAGACCATTATCATGACTTCTATGTGTATATATTTTTCAAAAATAGTGCAATTTTCTGTTACAGTGGATGTGAGTTAAAGGTTAAGAGTCTAGAGTTCCTGATGGTCAACTTAATAGAAGTTAAAAATGTTAATTTTTACAGACTGTTGCACAACGTAACACCTTTAACTAGGGGTGTGACGAGATTACATTGTGACGATGTTTCGCGTTGAGTGAACAGCTGTCTCGTGGGGCAGATATCCTCTTCCCTCAAATGAAAGTTTAAAATTCAGGAGGTATGGAAAAGGTAAGTGAGACGTAGAGTGTTAAGTTTCACTTTCACTTCCGCGGGTCCATGCCAGTACCCATTGTGGGGTACATGTGGCATTTACTAAGTAGGACAGAAACCAGCTGACTGACAGACAGCCCCCACACCCCACCCAGCCGTGTACGTACCCCCCCCAGATTACACGGGCGGCTGTGGTACAGTTGGTAGAGCAGGTCGTCCAATGGTCAAAAGGTTGGCGCCTTTGATCCCGCCTCCAACTGTCAGGAGTGTCCTTGGGCAAGACACTGAACCCTTAATCACCCTCAGTGAGTCGTGGGGTAGTGCCTTGCATAGTGGCAGCCCCCCCCCCACTGGTGTATAAGTGTGTGCGTGAATGGGTGAATGTGAGGCTAGCATTGTAAAGCGCTTTGAGCACCATCAATGCGTGGAAAAGCGAGAGATCAGCCGAGAAAACTAAGAGATGAATTCCACAGGAAATGTTGACACTGACAGACGCCTTTGCACCTGGACTCCCAGCTGATATGAGGCCATTCGTGCACATATTGTTTGCACTTTGAAAAAATAAATATTGAACTTAATTTGTGGAAAACAGTTAAACAATTAAAAGCTCATGCTTAGGTCGCGCATGGATGCAGGTTATAAAACGTTTCAAAATGCACCTGCATTGTTAACTCTGTAAAATAAACAGTCTGTCCAGTCATATATTTTGTCATTGTAGTTTTCCTTAAAGTAATGTGAAATACCATCTTGTTCTCTTGAACCCAGTATCATGGATCGTCTTGTAAGCTGAGTGTATCGTCACATCCCTACCTGTAACAGAATATTGTTTTGTATTTGGAAAAAAAAGTCACAGGGAGCTCTACTGGTTTTCAACCAACCAAAGGTGCTCCTGGAGAAGGCAGAAATCCAAGAAAAAGAGAAATCAGGACACTCACTTAGTTGGAAAAAATAAAAAAAACCTTTATTTAAACCGGGCTGGAGTAACTCCCCATTCAAATAAAGGCTTTTTATTTTTTCCAACCAAGTGAGTGCCCTGATTTCTCTTGTCATTGTTTTGTATTTCTTCTCACCTGTGTTTGTTATTTCAGAGTGAATCTGATTTTTAGTGTACAACTTGTGTTTAAGAATACTTCCATATGTTTTCAAGTCAACACCTTATGTTTAATTGTGACTGTTTTTTCTGGTGTGTGTTATGTTCCTTGACTCCCCTGCAGTGATAGACATAAAGCTGGAGAAGCCGCCTGAACAACCCGTCAGCGAAGGAGGCTGTTCCTGCTAATGCCAGCCAACGCCGCTGCTCATTATTTGGCTTGTTGGCATTTTGTCCAACCCAGCTGTCATTTTTCTGTATATGTATCCTCCAAACCTGCCTCGCTTCCCCACTCTGAACCAGAACACTACATCCGTTATCCTCTCCATTGTGGAACCTGCTTTCTCATCGGAATGCTCTGAGTCATGAGTCACTTAAATTGAGTATTTGCACTGTAACGCACACTGAAGCAGTGATCACAGGTGATGCTCAGCTTGGTGGAAAAAAAAAAAAAAAAACACGTGTGATTTTTTTGTGAGCAAAAAAAATGTTAAGGGCACCTAATCAGGGAAAGTTGCATATCGCTTTAAGCTTAATGAGCACAATGTTGATGTTCTGTGCATTTGTCAGCTAACAATTTTGTGCCGTTGCAATGAATTGGCAAGATTCCACTCATGATTTGTATTCACCAAATGGTCCTGTTTTGTTTTGTTTCTTTTAACTTTGTGGAATAATATGTGGAAATGGCTGCAGAGTCGTGTTGATGATGGGAGATCCGCACATGCAGAGTTCGGCGCGTACACTAAACCGTGTGCTCACGATGCAGTTTAAGGTGGAAAGTTTGAGCTCATTTAAATGGATTTTTGCTCCTTGAGGTGCCTGTACCAGCAGAGATACAACTCTCCCACCAACAGATGACAAGTTGACACACTAAAGCCTCTGCACGGTCGTAGAAACCAGCACAAACCGATGACACTGACCACGAGGGCAGCACTGTCACTACAGCGTCCACGCTACCGTCCTCCCTCCTCTCATCTGTTGACAGGGGCGATGGCTGTTTTTACCTTGGCTTCCATTTTCTATTATCTTTTTATTTTGATAGATCTCTCAATTTATTTTCTAAAGACTACAATTATCATAGATTTAAAAATATTTCTTGGGATAGTTTTTGAGGAGGATGTTCTCTTATAAGATGAGTCATAATCATAAAACCCACCGTAAACAGTAGAGATGAAGAGATGCCTTTCAGAGTTTAATCGTAGATGACTTCCTTGGTTTTGGGTTTGTCTAGTTAAGTTTGGTATGTTTTATGAGAAACACTTTATAGACCTTGTGTTTTGTTTTGTTTGTTTTTTTTGCTTGTTTTTACTTTTGGCATTGATCTGTTAGTGATTATTCTTTATGTTTATTTAATCCACAATGACTTGCAATATTTATTTCTACTGGATTCATTTCGTTTTTTTGTTTTTTTTTATGGCTGTTAATATCTTCGCTCTTTTGTGGATTCCTAAATCATTAATAAAATATGCATCCATTTGGACCACCTTTAACAGAATCAGTGGAGAGCTTCTGCTGTACCCTGTTCCACCTCTAAATGGCTATTTGATCATACTGATAATACAGTGCAATTTTTGTTGTGTGTGAACATTCGGAGGAGAATTTGTATTGCATAGTAGTCCTTAACGTTTCTGTCTGGAATGATTTTAAATGAAAGAATAAAAATACATTTGTCACTGCTGCTAGAATTCAAGTGTTTGATTAACAGTAGTCGGTCACTTTTCAATAGTTAGATAAAAGGTATACATAAAGATTCAGTACTACTTTTGTGTCAGTTCCCAAATGTAATTTTCTCTAAACTTTTTTAACAAAGACCCAAACATCCACCAAAATCCGATATTGATATTAACTGTTTGATCCACTAATATATGTAAATAAGTGTAAAATACAGTCATTCATCTTTTCATAGTCATCAGATATGACCCATTTGGATGGTCAGAGGCTCTGTAGTTACCATGGAAACACTCATCTACAGCATTAATTCACCAGTAAAACCCATGGAGTTGATCAATGACAGTGGATGGACACACTGGGTTTATGTTCAGCTAATGAGATTTTGTTGAAAAAAGCACCTTAGCCTTCAGTTTTCTCTGTTTTTGATATAATCCTCAATTTTACTCAACTTTTATGAACATCTCATGATTAGTAAATTAAATGTTGGAGAATACCTGATTTTCACAAAAAAAAAAAAAAAACAAATTACAGAAGATAATATTACAATAAATGGCGCTAAACCACTTAAGAATGGTTAAATTTAGAGGAAAAAAATATTTTAAAAAATGCCAAAAATCTCACACTGGATCCCTATGGGTTAAGAACAGTTTTTAATATTACTTTAAAGTGGTTGCTTTTTTTGTTTTGTTTTTTTAGTGCAATGGGCTTTTAAGCATACCACATTTAATCATATCATAGTTAGCAAACACTTTTAACCTCGAAGAATTTGTGCTATAATTAAATGTACAGAGCTTTAATCAAAACATACATTTCTTAGAACTGGCCTGAACCCCTAGTAAATTCATTGTCATTTATTTCTAGCAAGTGAGTGAGCAACACAAATGACCTACCTACTACATTATCTGATAGTGCAAAGACATTCAACAGAATACATATCCGTTCAATAATTCAAATTAATTCATTTTGGCTTGACAAGGAGTGGGAAGAAGAAAACTTTTTTAATCCCGCCCCAATTTCTCATCAATAATTTAGCCTTATTAAGTTTCAATAGTTTCCCCGTAAACATCAAACCAGGACAATGAACAGAATAGGCAGAGTTTGTAATAAACACATTTGACTTTATTTACAGTATATAACCATAATATGTGTGGAAATAGGAACAATGCATATTCATGCCTAATTACCTGAAAAAATCAAAATGTGAAAAAAGGGTAATTTCTAACTTAATTCTATGTAGTATTTAAAAGCAGATCTGTTGCCATGAGTGTATGTTGCAGAGGTTTCATTGTGGTTGTGCAATTATTTTTAAATGTTCACAGAAGTCACACTGAGTTGAAGGTAGCCCATTGTCTTCCCATGACACCTTTAAGACTAAAATGGAATGTTACATAATTATTTAGTCTATGTGTCAAAGTTTTTCAGTGTTTGGGTGTTTTACTTTGTCCAATTTGACTTTCTAAACTTTGCCTCAAGTTTAGACTGCTTCACTGAACCTAATGTGAAATCTGTAAGTTCTTGGGTTGGCAGCATCTCGTTATTCTCAAATACTGTAAATAAGCATCACATTCCAGAGGTCCATATTATACTTGGACTTCGATCAGTGTCACTTGCAGTGATATGCTGTCTTAGGATCCCAAATAAGCACTACGAGAGTACAAAACATGTATTACTTATCTGCCTGATATTAAATGCACTAAATCTTACATACTTTAATGAGATGAAATGGGTAACAGAGGACAAATGTACTTTTTATCTGATGCTTTCAATATATTTCTCATATATATATATATATATTTTTTTTTGTGTTCGTACAATAGATATATAAATCCTTCTGTTCAAAGAATCTGAAAACTGATTGCATTCGAATGTGATAATGTTTTGAAGTAGGTGTGTAGCTCTGAGACAAACATTCATAATGAGTAAAACCCATAATGTCTTGTTCTGCTTTATTTGAATTTAAATCTTAATGTATGATTTTAATATAATTAATGTTTTTTATTTCTGTGAATGCTTTTAAAAATTTAGTTTATTTCATTTCAAGCTCATGCACTCCATGTACAGTGGCAGTTTCATATACATACAACAATACTGTTCATACATATCTCATACATGTGTACACAGACATACATGGAAAAAATGCACACACGTACAACCAAAAAAAAAAGCAGACTTGTAGAACTTTCATATCAAACTATACACAGTGAATTATACAGGAAGATTATTTGTGTAGAAATACACAGAAACTGTACATGTAAAAAAACTACACAAGGAACATAGAGAGGTGTCCATTGTAAGTGTACCTAGATATAGCAGTTATTTTGCAGAACATTGTGTGTATAGTATGTATAACATACCATTCTACAGCAGGAGTCCCCACTAGTATATAACACTAGTATATAACACTAGTATACCACCCCTGAAACCCAGAAGCCCGAAGGGAGTGAGAAGAAGCAGAGCTTATTTACTAACACCCCCAGTTTCACCACTTAACAAGTGTGGCTGATATTCGGGTTAGAAACTTTCTGTGAAGATACAATAGTTTATGTATAATTATGAAAGGATCAATCACATTTTAATGTCTTTTTCCCTTATTGATTTTAATGTCATTTCAATGTCTTGCTTTTTTCTATGATTTTCATGCCTTTGAACCACTTTGAATTACCCCGTGTATGAATAGTGCTGTATAAATAAACTTGCCTTGCCTTATTAAATATCAGAATTTAACATTTTGACCTATCCTGGAAATTACAACCAACCACAGTTTTTGACTTATTTTTTCTTTATTCTCAATGACTCAAATTTGGTAATGTTTTGCTGAAGTGAATGAATGAATTCATTAATTAAGAGCTTTTTTTTCCCAGCAAAAACAGTTTTGTAATCAGAGTCCCTGAATTTCTTTTTATTTTTGTATCTTGTACATTTTTTGTTTTAACACAGCTCTGTAGAAATAAGGATGGAATGACTGAATGAATTCTCCTCCATCGGTCGCAATGTTCCCGCTGCTACTGAAATCCCGCGAGAGTTTTCCCTCATGCAGCTGTTGCCAAGGAAACCAAGCCTAACAGCCGCTGCTCTCTGTCTTTACACCTTTTAAAATCTTAATTCAGAAGCAGTTTCACCGGCAGACACATTGAGCTGTCCCTATTATTTCCTAATTTATTAATTTTTAAATACAAAATATTTCTATATCTGCAATGGGACGGGATTACTACGAGACGCTGGAAATAAACAGAGATGCAACCGACGCAGATATCAAGAAGGCGTAAGAACTGTTCAACTAACTTGTAACTTGCAGGTATAGCACGATAGGTTCATCATATTTACGTCACTGTTTTAATCTCAAACCAGATATCGACGTCTGGCGCTCAAGTTTCACCCGAATAAGAACAGTGAGCCAGGAAGTTATGACAGATTCAGTCAGCTGGGTGAAGCCTACGATGTTTTGAGCGACCGTAAGTAAAGAGATTACATTTAGATAAAACAGATCTACATCCAAAGAATTACAGGTCAAACAATGCATTATCGGGAAAATGTGGGCAAAATATGAGTTCTAACGGAGAGAGAGAAAAGGGAGAACAATAAATGTTTTTTCTCTCCTTCTGTGATTAAAACACATTATCAGATAAAACATGGTTAAATTGTAACTTTATCATTTGTGAATAGTGCTGATTATGTGTAGGTGAGTGAATGAATGAATGTTTTATACTATATAAATGCACTGCAGTAATTATGGACAATTTATTTGTGTTTTTATATAGAACAGTGTTTTTGTTTTGTCCTTTTTTTCCCCTATATATTGTAATGTAATGTATTGTAATGTACTATAGTGCTATAGAAAAGCGCAACCAGGGACTAGAGTTGAAAATTAGCACTAACCATAAACTCTATGTGCATTACATCAGTTGCAAGCCTGTAACTATGTTTGACTGCATTGGTCCTGTCAAATAAATAAAATAAACTCTTACACTTCTCACTTTCAACCTTTCATCATGTTGAATGGCTGCAAGTAAATGCCACATGGTAATAATACTCCACAACATGTAAAAGTATATTAATAAACTGAAATAAAAGTATTATGTTATAATCTTAATTGTCATTATACACAAGGCACAATGAGTGCAATCCCACATAGTGCAAAGAAAACAGGAAATAAACTAAGAAACTATGCAAAATATTTTTAAAAAGGATTTCTGATATAGACATTTTTTTTAATGTATATTGTATATATTAGATAGGATATAGAGGCTGATGAACACATGAAAAAAATCTACAAGGGACAGGTGAGTAGGAGCATGAGGTACAAATATAAAAGAAATTTATTTGCTTGAGAAAGGTCAGTTGGACCAAAACGTTCCTTTGTCTGCATTAAAGTTTTTTGTAAGTTGAATAAACAGTGTATGGGATACCTTTTTTCTATTTTATTAATAGATGGAAATTTTTATTTTTGTGTGTAATTATTGTGTTCAAATCAGCATGTTTTTCAGCACAAAATTACTCCATCCTACAGTTCATGACAAACATTTATAATAAGATAGAGATAGATGGTTTTTATTGGACTTTAAGGGATGAAACTAGCAGCTCACAGCTGTACAACATGTTGTGTAACAGCAACTGTTTTCTTTGTGGCAGTTCGAAAAAAGGCAACTTATGACAAGTTTGGAGAAGATGGTTTGAGAGGTGGTATCCCGCTTGAGTACAGTGAAGGCGGTGCTTGGTCGAGTAAATACACCTATCATGGAGATCCAGAGAAAACATTCAAACAGTTTTTTGGAGGCGATAACCCCTTTGCAGGTAGGAAACACAGAAACTGCAAAAAAAAGTATGTAATGAATATGGCTTAAATTGACCATTATTACATCCTCTCCAGTTTTCTATACAAATGATGCACCGCTTCAGTTTGGTGGTCTGCAACCAGGAGTGGAGAAGTTACAGGATGCTCCCATAGAGCGAGACCTTCATCTGTCCTTGGATGACCTTTTCCATGGATGTACAAAAAAGATTAAGATATCTCGAAGGGTTAGAGGTTTTTCCTTCATTTGTGCAAAAGAAAAAATCATTGTTTCATTTATGCATGAATGAGGAAAAAAAGCAAAAGCAAGTCTGATGTTCAAACCTATTAAATGTAACCTTCACTGACTTGTACTTAATTGTTGTCAGGTCATGAATTTGGATGGATGCACTTCCAGTATCAGAGATAAGATCCTGACGATAATCGTAAAACCTGGATGGAAGGAAGGCATGAGAATAACATTCCCTAAAGAGGGAGATCAGGTGAGGAAACTAAACAGCACCAGTTTCCACCGAGGTGTCTTTACAGTTGAATTAAGTGTTTGATGTCTGTGCCTGTGGGACAATCAAGGGAACCCAACACTGTTGGGAGAATTATTTTTAGGTTTTATCTTATAAACAACATTCACATAATCGGATGTGGCTATTAAATTGAATAAAAAGTAGCACTAAAACCAGCAGTTTCATTAACTCGAAAAAACAAATCAGGACAACAAACATCAAAGCTTAGTTAAACTTAAATGAAACCTAAACTAAATGCAATTTCTTACAGAGAAATACAATTATTTATGTACTTAAAGACACCTTGGACAAATAAAAATGTCAAAACTGTAAAAATTCTAATCCTAATTGAGTGTTATCTTTTCAAGAGACTTGTTAAAGCTTTGTGTAAACTGTAAAAGATGTGACCTATAGTATGACCTGACTGTTTCCTCTGTCAGAGTAGTCTGACAAACACATACGAGAGATAAGAAGTTTCTCTGTCAGTTTATTTTGGCAACAGTTAAGATGAGGTTTTGACTCAGGTGTCAAGGTCTGAGTTTTGCTTACAGGTCCTGTCCCTGGTGCTGATTCAATCTAAATTCTTCTTTACTGTTTTCTGGGATGTTACCAATACAAATGTGAATGGATCACTATTTACTGTTCAATGTCAGTCCCTCAAGATTTAACATGGAGGCTTACTGTGACTAAAATTCAACCACAATAACATAAGGACAGTAGACTCTGTGTTAAATATGAATGGATGAAATAAAATAAAAAAAAAAAATGTTTTTATTGCTCTGTTTTGTGCTTTTTGATGGTTATAAATAAGATTCTAGATGAGTTCAGTTGCAGCCAGTAGGGGGCCTCAGTTGCTCATTTGAAACTAAAATGTAAACAGGGATTTAACATGTCTTCCTGCAAGTGCACAAAATAGTTTCTTAAGATTAAGTCTTTCCCCCATAAAGACGGCATTTGATGACACATCCCTGTAACCTCAATGATGAGTTTTGACACCTCTGTTATTTCACTAGACGTGATTTGACGACCATTCGAACAGGTTCAGTTTTTCAAATGTAACAAATGCTGTGATAGGTGGAGGTGAACACAACCCATACTAGAACAACCAGTAGGATTAAATAATTTTATTTTATTTTTTTTACTGTTTTTCTTCTTTTTACATTTTAAAAATTTATTTCTCCATTTTTTTAATTTATTTTTTATTAATTAAATATATTTTTGTTTTTACTAATTTTTTTTAAATTTGAAATTGTTTTAACATTTTTATTTTGTTTTTCTTGTCTTGTTTTTTTTAACCCTTTCATGTACAGTGATCATTACAGTGCACAGTTATTCTACAGCTGTTCTCTTGTATATTCATAGATTTGTTGTTTTAATTCCATATCAGCCGACACAGTGGACACTAAGCATTATCCCATACACTCACATTCATACCATTACATTAACTTTCCTATTCTTGATCAATCTGATCTGCAGTCACATGTTGTGTTTGAATCAAGTGTTAATTGTTAGACTGTAATTAGCAGGTTTTTTTCCTACAAACAAAAGTTGGGTTTTTTTTGCATATTATCTCCATAAAATGAGTAGTAACTAGTATTAGAATATGTTAAAATATGACAAAACATTAGATTATCAGCATTTAAAATGGATTTATTTCATTATTTTCATATCACTTTCTGAAATTGGGGTTTAACTACATGTTTCTTTGCT
>JAPTGZ010000007.1:16931726-16945982 GCA_029814645.1 Fowleria isostigma | reverse complement strand
TAGAGCAGGAAAGCAGGCTCATGTCTCTAGGCTATTACCAGCCGCAGACTCCAAAGCTGCACATAGACTAGACAAACTTCCATGTGTTTGCTAATGGGCAACAGGATTATTAGTACTGCATCATAGCAGAAATATTATTTAAACTACCACAACAGGTTATCACATTGTAATGGTATATTGTGGTAACCTCGCACTATTTTGTGGAACCTGATGCTAGATTTCTGCATATTTATAATGATCCTTATAACTTATTTTCTTCTCTCTGTAGTTGCTCCTGATATATCAGTTGTTGGTTACGATGGAGACTGGTACATCGGACGAGAAAACGTTCAAATGACTTGTAAAGCCAATGCAAATCCACCAGCTCATCACTTCAGATGGATCAGGTGTGTATCAATATCTAACAGACCTTCTCTTTTTTTCTGTAATGGAACGAATGGCATGACTAGCAAAAGTTCTAAATGTCCTTCAGTAAGATAAACAAGCCTCTGGTTGAAAACTCTACACAATCACCATCAGCCAAATATTAACATGAACAAAAAATTAGCTCTAAATTTCAAAGGATATCAATTATGCTGCACAAGTAACAAATGGTATTTGCATGATTTAATTATGAAGAGGTTTGCATTTCCCGCTGTGTGTTGTGGAGGGAAAAAATGAAGTACATCTATATTGATAAAGAGTTGTTGTGCAATCAATTTTATAAGTAGATGTTGAAACAATTTAGGCACAAGTTTTACTTATTAATTATTCATAACCCCCAGTAAGTAGTCAACTCAAGTAATTATTTGTTATACATTTTACATAATACACTTGTGCTTCCAGGTTTTCTCTAGTGCTTAAGTGTGTTTGTGTCTCTTGTGTATCCTAGATTAGACAGTGAAATGCCAGAAGGGGTGGAAATAATGAACAGCACTTTGCTCTTCCTGCGTCCCCTCCAGCGGAATGACTCTGGAGTTTACAGGTGTGAGGTTGCCAATGACATCAACCTCCGCAGTCGGGATGTGCGCATTCTGATACAAGGTGAGCTGGGTTTACACACCAGAACACAGCTGACTCCTATTGCGTTCTCTTCCCTTAGGAAGCAGTGTGTGTGCATGCACGTCATAGAGGGTATCACTGCCTGTGACATTGTCCTTCAAGCTGAAATGTGACTCTATCACTCTTGCCCATTCAGTACGCTGTGACAGTCTGTCATTCAACTCTTAGGTTTATGTTTATGATGTAAGTGTTGTAATAGTTTAGTCTTTTGGCACTGATCATTTTGACCCTCAGCTTTAGTCTTAATTAAAGACTGATTGGCTTTGATTAATTTTGGATCTCCAGATGTTCAGAAGGGGGCATTTCTGGGCCAGACAGCTGCAAATGGTTAAGGCCTTTGTAGACCACAATGCACTGCCTCTGCTCACTGCTCTCATGGCTTGGCGTATCAGTCTGTTGTGTCTCTGTTGTATCTGTTGTATATTATGTGCATGTTTCTCTGATTTCACAAAATCAGTCTGGTCTGTGGAAGCTTTCTTTTTGAATGAAGTTTTGCTTATGATGTGATTTTCTTTTACATCTCTCTCGCTTCCTTTCTGTGTTTCTTTTATTTCTGCATGTGTCATGCAGTAAGAGGCAAAAGCCTGCAGCCTGACTGTGAGATGATGTCCCAGATTCATAAAACATTAAGTAGTTCTTTTCAACTCTTATTTATTATTTATCATCCATATTTCATTTTCCTTTGAGAGGACCTGTACTGGTGTGTGCAAGTTTGCGCATGTTGGTGTACCCTTCGTTATGTGTGTTGATGTGGTTGTCTTCATGTATGTCAATTCACCTCCTCTGCATGAAGCTGTACACTCCTACACTTGGACTGCACTCCTTCGGGTTCATGTTTCTCATCTCTCGGATGTGAATCTGTACCTCACATCTGGCCTGGCATTCAGTTTGAAGTGGCAGAGCAATTGCAGCCCCATTAAAGCTTTTAGACTCAGATTCTTTCCAGTGCTTTAGCTCCTTCTCATTAGGGCGTTTGGGTTTTCTGTTTTGTGGGCATAACTCCCGATCCAGTACAAGTTTGATGTTCTAATAGTGATAGTGCATCATCATACTTGCAACATGGTGTAAATGCTAATATAATTTAATCATCTAATATTCAACATAATTTGGGTATACTTTTAAGTATACACTCTTATGTATAAGTGTATAATAAAGTTATGCTTTCAATAAGAAACTTAGTTGTACACAAAAACAGGTCAACCTTTATGCCTTTCACTCTTTCTCTCTAAAATCCCATCATCAAGTTAGTTTAGAGACTTGTGCAATAAAAACCCTGAATATTTATTCATGTCAGCCTTCACAGCAACATCGTAATAAGCCTCTAAAGTTACTGACGTTGAAACGAGTACAAAAATGAATGAGACAATGTCACAACACCGTCTCGGATAGCAAATCCTGTTTCACTGAAATCCATTCATCCAGGTTCTTTTATGCTTTTGTTCCTTGTACCCTGCATGCTTTACCCAGATGCCTTTGGTTTGCTTCTGCTTAGCCTTGAATATACATACTTTTAAGGTATTTAATTGAAAATAAAAAGGCTGTGAATCACTACTTTAAAACACTCCTGTAAAACCTGATACATTATTGAACCAACAGCTACATGGAGTGTTTTGAACAAATTTAAAGAAGACAGTTAAAGGGTAACGTGGAAGAAAATGAAGGGCTACTACTTTGAATCCTTTTATGGATCTGTGTTGTTCTGGCAAGTGCATTTAACTCTGTGCAACAGTTCAGATATGAGAGAAAAAAAGATGGAAACCTTGTTTTAAATATTGCACTTTATCATTGATGTACAAAACTACTTGTATCAAACACTTTCATTGTTCCATCATCTAATCCCATCATTTCAGCCAAAACCAAATCTTAGATTTTCTTGTTTTACTTACTAATCGTTTTTCAGTAATCCTTGCTTGCATTCAGTGATAATGTAAAGATTCACTGCTGAGCTGCTCATGCAAACCTGAGGCTGCTGTGGTGCATGTGCACCCCAGTCTAGTACATGTTATAGTTTAGTTGATGTTGCCTAGTAAATTGCTGATATAGTTGACATTCTTTGCTTTTCTGTCTGTTCATCTCTTGTCCACCCCTCTACTCCTTTCCCTCCTTCCTTCCCTCATTAGATCCTCCCGCCATGCCCTCCACCATTACTGCTCCTGTCCTAACTGGCTCTGCCTCCTCCACATTAGTGGATGAGAAGGGTCATGTCCTTCTCAGCTCCCCTACACTTCAAGCCATTCCTGCAAGTAATGTTGGTTCCATAGTGGGTGGGGCTGTAGGGGGGGCCTTGTTCCTGCTACTGGTGCTGACTCTGGTTGGCGTGTGTTACCTCCGGAAACAGCAGACCTTCCACGGAAACTACTACACCAAGCAGTACCTGGGCCCTAACGACCTTCAGAAGGCTCCCACTCAGCATGAGCTCCACCCAACCAAAGCTGGCAGCAGCTCCTACCATCAGGACCACGATCGGGAGGAGTGGGGGGCCCGTGAGCTTAAACATGAGCGTGACCGCCGTCACCATAGCAACTATAACGGAGAGGATTACCCATCTAATGGCTACACTAGGGCAATGAGGGAGAGTAATCAGCATCAGCAGAATCAGCATCGCGAGCACCTGCAGTATTCTAGCTCACGACAGGCCAGATGTGGCCGGTACCCTAATTCAGGGAAGCCGAAGGAAAACAGCTCCCCCTACATGTCAGATGACTGCTACGATAGTGGACCTGATGGTGACTATGTAGCTCACACAGATGGCTCAGTCATCTCTCGTAGGGAGTGGTACGTTTGACAAGCTTCAGTACCTAGTCCTGCTGGAGCTGAGATACAACAGAGATCAGAGGATTTCATCTAGTAAATCTGGAACGAACACATTATTTCTTTTCTGTATGTGCACACTTTGACTAATCTCATTTCTGTAGTTTCCTTCCTGTTGTTCAAGTGTCCTGGTTGACATTTGACTTTTTTTCATAATGTGGACAGACTGAACTGCGTAGCCACTTTAAAAGTCAACTTTTACATGTCTACAAACGTGGACATGCCACTAGTTTATGTGTAGAGGCATGATGTATGTGCTGTCTCTGCCTTATTTCATACTCAAGAGGACTGCCAATTTATTTAACATTAATGACTTTGAACTGAGTGGAAGCCCTGTGGGCTTTGAAATCACATGTGGTTATTATGGAAGAAAATTTATTTATGCGATTCAGCCATATCAGACTATTTGACACTTGTTCATTTACATTTGTTGTTTATTGGTTTGACAATATTTATCACCATCTAACAGTGGAACAAAGCTCTAAAAATCATTGAAATCTGGATTTTCACATCCACCTCCCATTACTCAGTGGGATACTGCAGAGGCATCATTTGTTAATTTAATAAAGGGTTTGTAGTGCTGAGCAGTCAGAACTTCACCTGATAATGGGCATAAAATGGATGTCTTGCCTTTTGCTACCTTTATATACAACCACATCATTAGACCATTGGTTGTACTAAATGTGTAACCTTCATTAAAATTAACATAATATTGCAAGTTTGCAGACAAGAAGAAATTATGGCCCAGAGTGGAAACTTGAACATTTCTACTGTATGTCCTTGGCATTAGCATGTCTTGTATTCCCACAGAGGGAGGGAGGTAGAGAGGGCCAGCAGGAGCCCTGCATGAATGAGGCACTGCCCACTGTAACCAACAAACTGGGTCTGTTATACACCCAAACCTCCATAAACACATTTACTATACCATTCAGAACAAGTCTAAATAATCTGAAATGTCATTACATGCATTTAACCTTTTAGACGTTTGTTCTTGATTGTCGTTGTCAGTTGTCATTCTCAGTTCAGTCACATTCACACTGTTCTGCGTGCTACCAGATAATGGATGTGTCTGAGAATTTGCACTCTTGTACTGAACCACGGCTCTTGGAAGTTGAAGAGGGCCATTAGCAGGGGCATTGTTCAAAGCAGGCTACAGTACGGCAGCTACCATACGCTGGCCTCTTCGTCAAAAGTATTTAATTACACAAAGAAAGCATTGAAGAGTCATCATGTCCTACCAGAAATAATTGCCTCTCTTCTGTCATTGCTAAAATATGTAGAATTTTCCCAAAAAACTCTGCATTTTATGTTTACTTCTAATAATGCCACACAAAATCTACTGGATGTAGACAGTTCAGGATTTTTTATGCACATTATTATACTTACTTGCCAGAAAGGACACAGTAATTGTGTTGCACTGATCAGGTTTATCATTTCAGTAGTTGCAAAAGGATTTATTCAGTCAACTTTTTGTTTTCTGAAGATGATTTCAGGCTACACAACTATAGTCGTTTGTTGCCATACTCTTTAGGCAGTAGGAACACACCAAGTACTGTGATTCACACTGAAGATGAAGTGCTTTACAAGTCGGCTTCATTCGACCACTGAGCCCTGGTGATTTATCAGTTAAACAGAAATAATCCTTCTTTTTTGCGAGAATAGATACGAATAAAATCATAAATATGTTGGCCACTTACACCTATGTTCCACATTCTAAGAAGGAGATCTGACAGTTTCTTTCATGTACTCTAGTGTTTGTGAATACATGCCAACATTAGTACTATGGTCACATATACAGTATTAGCTGAAAGATGCCAAATATTTGTTTAGCTTGTATGTAGAAATATTAAGATGACGGTGTCTCACATAGGTATTACTGACTAGGTAACAACTGAAAACTAGCTTATCTTAATGTGTATCACTGTTGTATCCAGGGTTTTGTAACCTGAAATAAAAAGATGCTTTAGGCCAGTTTAGTATCACAGTCGTCAAAAAAAAAGGGGTTTATTGTTTTTAAGTCTCGCTAATTATTTCTTTTTGGGTTTTGAAATTGATAAGCTGCAGTTCTCATGGTGAGATTTGATGATGTGCCACCACTACTTGCACTTGTAGAATATACAGAATACTGTCGTTCAGAAGAAATTATTTATCTTCACAGACAGAGGCTTTCTTGATCAGTTACTACTTGTAGCGGACATTTGGGATATATTTCAGGATTCGATTTGGTACCACTGTTTTGTTGCTTACAGCTTTGAAAAACTACACCTGAAACCTCTGAAATGTGTTTTAAAGCCCGGTTTTATCAGTGATTGACCCATGCTGATTAGACTCAAAGGTACTATAACATCAGTGCAAGTCGCATCTGTCAAACAAGCAAAACAAAACATGCAGCAGTGAGGGAGCTGCCAATGTCACGGCCTCGAATAAAGGTGTGATAAATAACCGCGGGTGCTTTTCTGTAGCACTTGTGGTATTCATGAGTTTATAAGAACACACTAAGCTTCGTATCTAACTCTGACTGGTGCATAGAAATACGTAGTGTCACTTGTTTTGTTGTGTTGCCCACATTCAACAAGTGAGATGGAAACTAAAGTTGCATAAACACATCAGTTTATATTTGGCAGAAAATACACGGAGCGCACTCAGGAGTTGTGTATGCATTACTGGTTAAATTTCCAGTTAAAACCTGTTTACATTGTGGGCTGTGGATGATCCAACATAACCTACACGAATATATGTAAACCTGGACAAAAGCTCTGCGTGCCTAGAGGTGAAAGGGGAACGTCTTTCTTTATCATGTATCAGCAAATTAAAGTCGCTCTGAGTGGTAGGTTATTTCTGAACCATGAAGCCTAAAAGTAAGGTTTTTTAAGTGGGCGCACAATTAAGTCTGCTTTTCTGTTCACTTTCACACAGATGCAGAGGAACAGGAAGTAGCCGTCAGCCCTAATCCCTTTTTTTTGCTTCTATGCACTAAGACGGAAATTCCACTAATCAATGTACTATTTTTGCTTGACTTATCAGTTTGCAGTCCTTCACCTGGATTAATGAAGTTCTTTTGTGCTGTGACATTTTGTATAGAGATCAGTCATCGATATCTTTACCTTGAGAAACGTCCTTCACTTTGGGTTGACAAATATAACTAGTGCCTTAGATACATAGAAGAAGATAGGATTTTTTTGTTAGTTTAGGTTTTTATTTGTTTTTACCTGTTTTGTTGCTCTGTGAGACTTATTTGTTGCCTTTTTTTTTTTTTAATGATTTTTGACTTCACTGCATTACTGTGTACAGACTCTGTAGTGCCATATCTGCCCGTGATGGTCAGTGACAATATATTTGCAAATCTACAGGCATTTACACACACACACAAAAAAGACAAAGCTTGAATAAAATTTTGATGTAGTATGAGTTAGATCTTCACAGGTATTACTGCCAGATTGTAGATTGTCAGGGGTTTTTTTTTGTTTTGTTTTCTGTAGAATCACTGTTCAAAAGAATTGACTCACATTGTCTTGAAAAAAGCACCTTATGTTTGTTTTTTGTGCAGTATATACAGATGAAGTGTAAGTTTCTGAAAGGAGAAAAAAAAAAAAAAAATTAATGTCAGTGACAACAGTGGAGCATTATTTTGTCAATCCTTTTTGAGATACTTTAGTTCAATAAAGCACCTTAGCACCTGTGAGTTGTTTTCTCTGGAGGTTTGTGAGCTTGCCATTACTCACGTTGCTCAGTCTCTTCTTTGTGCTTCTATAAATGACATCATCTCCAGCTCCCGAACGCATAATGCTGCAAAAGCCGCCCCCCACCCCAATCCGGCGCGCACATGTGGGACGCCGCACATGATGTAATCCAAAATCGTGTTTCCTCGCACCACCTTATCTTCATTACTCTGATTTTTAAGCATGCTGTGGCATTGTAATGCATAGCTTATTGGGTTTTATGGTGAAATCTGGAACATTGAGCCGTTCTTCTCCACTGGTATTTTTATACCCAGGGGAGATCCAACACCCTCCCTCCCCCTCTGCTTCCTGCCTGCCCTCCTCACTGGTCCTACTTTGCTTTGTTACAAGATAGAAAAGCCCTTGCTCTCCCCTACAGCTCATCTCCTTTGTGATCCCCCTCCACCCCCTGTGTCTTTCTCCCACTGACTACCAGCTGGTAAAATTAAACGCTGAGTGTTTATGTCTGGCCCAAAGTCCCCACTCTCCAGCCCATTGACTGTCCCCATGGCAACAAGCTCATCTGGATCCGCTGATGGGAGGCTGTCTTCCTGCGAGCTCTACCTGGCCACAGAACGCAGAGGGAGACAGGAAGAGGAGCTGCGTGAAGCCGAGAGGTTAACTGTGCCGCTGTGAAAGGCAGAGCGGAATGAGAGAATTAGTTCTTGGAATTACTGTAAAATAGATTGGACCCATCATGTCCTGCTGCAATAAAGATCTCTCCTCGCTAAGGAAATATCACACTGATGTGACCTTGACATTGTTCAGCCCTGTGGATACCAGGTCCTCAAGACACGCGTCCCCCAGAAGTCTCGATTTTCTTCTGACCTCCCTGTCTTCTCATCATGATCGCAGCAGTAGTCGTCACTCTGACCTTGAGACAGGGCATGCTCAGTCTTAACGCACATGCAGTGTTGGGAAAAACTAGTCATGTGTTGGTATTATATATTTAAATTACCAAATGACTATGACTATAATCCATTGGAAAAAAAACATGTAATTAAATGTTCTCCATGTAAGGCTTTAATTCGCTCATGAAGTTTATGTTGGAGTCTGTGTTCTGGACATCTGTGGATATTAACCCACCCCATTTCTAAACTGACTTTTTGCTCATAGTTGAAGCTGCATAGGAGCCGAAGGTCTTGACAAACTCAAGGATCTGACTCAATCCCTCTACATATAAAATATTACATGGATAATCAAGAACAAAGGGACCTCAGCACAAAACAGACTCCAACATAAATACACAAGCACGCACAAATATCCTACAGTGCACCTTTAAATTGCAAATTACTGACCAAAATCTTGACGATGATGCAATGTCTCAAAACTACAGCAAGTAGAAATCCCTCTGACTTGACCACTCATAGAAATACTGTGAAATTCAAAATTTCAATGTTAGTGTATTATTGGAGGGTATAACAAGACCTTGTTACTTACTTTTGTAATGTTTTTTTTTTATTTTTTGTTGTTATGTGGGGAATCGGGGTCATTGAAGTTACCATATTTGGTTCCTTACCTGTAAATGGCAAAAAAATTTCAAAAATCCAAAAAGTATATATAAAAAATACAATAAAAATGCATGTAAGGTAAAAAAAAGAACATCACTTTTAAAACATTACAACATGTGCTGATCCACATTATCCCTTTGAAGATAATTAATTACATTAGTACCATTACTTCATGGTACCTAACAAAGCAGGTACTCACTGTTCATGCAGAGGTGGACCTTACAGACCCTGTAGACCGCATCGGACCTGAGATTGTTGACTCACTGTGTGCGTGTTGTTGTCACTGTCCTACAATGTGTGCAGAAATGACCAAAAATAGTCTGGCCTGAATGGCCTGAAGTGCATAAGTACCACCTTCAGTGTCAGAAATGTTGTGCAAATTATCACCTACATCACTTCACTCATTATCACTATCCTTGACTCGTTTGTCCGTACATCTACCGTATATCATAATACTGGAAGAGGTTTTGTGTGTCTGTGTACACGTGTGTGTCGAGAGATTGTTGACTTGTTGTCCCCACTGTAAGTGTTGTCACTGTCTTGTAATGTATGTGGAAATAACCAAAAATAGTCATTTGCTTGATAAAGGGTTAAAGAACAACTTGTAATGGCACCTCCTTAAGAAACCTCCCTCAACTCTTCCCTCCATAAAGACAACATTTGTCAACCCCTGTATCCTTAATGATTGTTGACACCTTTGTTATATTATTAACCCTTCTGTGGTGTTCACATTTTTGTTATTTTGTTTTGCCTTTGCTAGATCACATTTACAAATTAAAGTGCTACTTGTTTTAAGTTTGTTTTATAATACAATGGAATATGATATAGATATGAGAGGAAAAAAAATCATAAAAAAAATTACTAATTTTTCTTTTAATAAAAAACATGAAACCCGAACACCATACAAGGTTTTAAAGACATGAATTGATGACCATTAGAACAGGTTCCATTTTTTCAAATGTATCAGATGCTGTGATAGGTGGAGATAACCACAACATGTACTAGGACAACCGATAGGATTAAATACTACATTTTCTTTCTTTTTCTTTTTGTTAGTTTTTTTCTTTATTTCTTTATTTTTTTATTTTTCCTTTTTTGCATTTTTTTATTTTTACATTTTTATTTTATTTTTTTTTAGTAGAAAAAATTTAAAATTATAATAATAATCCATTTTTACTGGTGTTTCCCAAAGTTTGCCAAAGTAGTGACAGTTGTAGCCACTGGAAAAAGAAATAACACAGCAGAAAAACTAAATGTTCCATGGCTTGCTCTGGTAACATACATATGGGTTGTTCATAGTAGGCATCCAAGGGAGAAAGAGTTAAAGAGCACCATTTGTGGAGTGGGGTTGGTGTAGTTCCTTAGAAACTACTGAATTTTAAACATAATATGTGTATTCATATTGGACCTGTATTATGTTTTTTGCTAATGTAATACATCGCAGTGATAAATCACAATTTTTTCAGTAGGTTAAAGGTTATTTACTTAGTTAAGGTTCTATTGTATTTATAAACAAACAAACAAAACCAGTACATTTCACTACATTTGTGGTTGGTGTCAGGACATAATGGGTGGAGGGAGGGTCCTTTGGGACTTTGTGTCAATGGACTCTACAGTGAGAGGGCAACTGGTTCCTTTACATCTTTTGTGCAGTCCAGCAAAGCCAGTAGGAAAAATAAGAGCTCTTACAAGGATCTGTGTCTAGATTTACAGAGCTTCCATTCATTTATGATGACGTTTCATCACTATTTTGATTGATTTTTTGTTTGATTTTGCTCCACCTCCCATCTGCCAATTAGGTCAATGCATGTGACTGTAAGTAACCCGAGTCCCCCATGACAGTACTTTGAAGTTACTTTGCTGTTTCTTCCATTTTTTTTTTCCTCTCATTGAACGTGTGGATAAGTCCCTTGAGGTATTTTTGTTATTTGTGATGTCAAGCTATATAACGCTCCATATATGGCGCAGCTAACGAAAGTGAAGCAGTGAACTCAGTAGCAGTGATGACGTCAGCCGCCGATGTTTGAATTTGTTTGAAAGACTCATGGTGAAGATCAGTAGATTTTCTTTTTTGCTTGCAACACAACAGTTTCCAAGGATACTTTTCACAACACACAAAGGAGTGAGCAAATATCTGAGGCAGCACAGAAGGATGATGGCTGAGTGAGAGAGACTTTGATATCAACTCCCCAGTAGAAGTGGGATCAAATTGTCTCATCACTGAGCTAAAACTACTAAAGTCTGAAAGGAAAATACTCACCCATACTGTCTAATCACCCTCCCCCCCTTTTCAATATTACACCAACATCTGCTCCCTGGGGGCCGGCCTGTTGTCTGGGCAATAGTATGACCTTTGACCCTGCTATAGAAGTTTTAGGAGGGGATGGGGGCGGGGGGTTGTCTTTTGGCTCAGGCCACTGAGGTGTGTGCTGTGTTTAATTCATGATGATCCGGTCGTCTGTGCTGACCTCAGTGAACATCAGCATGCACTTTATCGGCTGCACAGTGATGATGGGTGTGTGATAAAGTGCTGAAGTAGGGGCGGCATGCAAGATAAAGGAAGAGCCTGGCACAGGAGCCAGATCCCAGTGTGGGGACAGTTGATCCAGCACTAACTCCTCTAATCCAAACCCCTTCAGAATGGATGATTTTTGGTAACTGAGGAACTTCTAAAATGCAAGAAACAGTCAAAATATGCACGCAGATACACTTTATATGAAAAAAAAAAAGCCTGTTGTATATTTTTATAAAAGGAAGTGCATTAAGACTATTCAGTTCTGGTATAAATCAACAATCAAAATATGAAATGGGATGAGGCTTTTTTGGCTCCTTTGTCACAGTATGCGTGAGAATGAAAATGCCGAGTATCAGGCATTGAAGTGGGCAGCTTGCGAAAACGCATTTTTAAAGGCATCTTAATCAACTGAAGAGACTCTTGTCATAGTTCAGCAGCCATCAAAGATAATCGAACAGTTATTAACTGTTAGAGGACAACATGACTAGAAAGAGGGAGGGGAAAAAGAGGAAGAAGTGGCTTTTAGGGGAGAGGTTTTAAAAGTCCCAGCTCGTTCAATCTGCATCATAATTGAACTGTTATTTAGGATTCTCATCTCAGCACATTATTGATTTTTTTTCCCCCACCTCAACAGCTAAATCAACTGGAATTGAACATGTCACACTTGGCTTTTTTTTTTTTTTCCCCCCTCTGTCACCTTTTGTCCTCCAGTTCCTTCTGTGGCCCACAATCACAGTTTAACACATTACTGCTGATTGGCCAAAGCTTGCTGTTCTGTGAGTTTAATGCATCTTAATCACGATTAATCCTAATCCCCTCAGTGGACAACATGGCGCGAATACAAGCATATGGTCTAACAACGCTAATTCATCAGACTTTACTACTGCATCTTAATCTGCAAAAACACAGAGGAAGGACAATATGGAGACATAGATGGATGGAGGGAAGAGAAGATATAAAATAAATCATGCAGAGTAAGAAACTGTCAAACTCTGAAGGGATCTGCCTCCTTCCATCCCCATCTGTGCAAAGTTTGACCTGCTTTGGACTCTCTTCCATTTCTTTCCAGTGTAAAAAATAGATCTTGAGGAAAAGATAATAAATGTCAGAGCAGTTTGTACCATTCAGCGGATTAGGGACAACGCGTACCCTGAAAAATACATGTTGCCAATTTTAAAGTGTGAGAAAGAAGTTTTCATTTTGTACCTGGAGCTGCAGAAGTACAAAAACTATTACAAACTCTGATTTTCTTCACATTATGGACCTTTCAGAATTGGCATGTCTGTAGAGGATGATCTTGACATAATCACGCAATACAAAGTAAAAATACAAAGGGTCACTTCACCTTTAAATTCCTGTTCCTCCCAGAAATGACTACAGTCCAATCCTACGTTAGCAACCATAACTAGGCATGGGACAGTTTCGTTAAGTTTTTCAGAACAAGTGTAGGCTGAAGCATTGTGTGAAATGTGGCTTTATACATTTACTCACTAGAAACATTATGCTACTATTTTTATCCCCAGTTAAAGTCATAATTTAATAGAATGTACCAAAGTTTGCCCATGAGGACACTTACAGGCATTTCTATGTGTTTATATTATCTATGATAGAACTGCTAAGTCCAACAGTAGATATAATGTAGCTTCAGAGGAGGGTAATGTATTTATTTTTTTTTAAGCTAAAAAAAATGCATAAAGAGCATATTATTTATTTCATAGAGTTTGCTGAAAATATGAGAAGGTATTTTTTCCCTTGTTTATGACATTATAGTAACTAAATGTTATGAGATAGCTCAGATGTCCTTGTGGAAACTCTATCAAATATCTGTAACAATTGTTCTGAAACATTGGAGAGATGTGGACAGAAACGACTGCAGTATTTATTTCAATATCTGACCTTAATGAATATCAATAAAAACTACTTCTGGTGTTTTAAGGAAAGAAACTCGCTGATGTTAACGATCTTGACAAACAGTTGTTAGCAAACATATCTGAAACTAGTCTTATTGGTGTTTTTTACACAGTGTTTGGTTCTGAATTATGTAGTTATTCAGAACCAAATTTAAATATGAATAACTTGTAAAAAAAAAAAAAAAAAACTTATCAAATATCTTTGTTTGCTGACAACTGTGTACTAAACAAGCTGATATTAATTAACGTTAGAGTTTTTGTTGATGAAATTAACACTATATTATAAAGATGGCTTCTGTATGTGTACATCTGTTATTTAATGATTGATAACAGAAATTTCCATTTTTTTGTTTTTGTTTTTCTGGAATATCATTTAGATAATGTTAAAAACCCAATAGAATGACAGTCTGAGTGCCAAAGCTTGACCACCATTGTAAGTAAGGAGCAGGTCCATTGTATAAAGACTCAGTGTTGCCTAGTGATGGGCATAGATTGTATGTTCAGATGGATATACAGTATATACAGTTTTGAGGAAAAATGTATTGGAAGTTCCCCTTTTGGTTTGGCCCAAGTCTGACAAACATGAAAGTGGTGGGGTTTCTGACTTGACCTGTTTTGGCTTCACTTTTGGTGAGCTGTCATGTCCATCTTTACGTACAGTCTATGGTGTTACATTTGGTGATACTACAGAAACATGGACGACTCCCTGGAAGAGGAACCACCCACTCCATCAATGTGAATCTCTCACA
>JAPTGZ010000007.1:16902569-16914751 GCA_029814645.1 Fowleria isostigma | reverse complement strand
AAGTTGACATTATTATGTTATTATTTTCTCGGTGCGGCCCACTTCAGATCAGATTTAGCTGAATGTGGCCCCTGAACTGACATGAGTTTGAGACCCCTTTTTTAAACCAAGATCTATTGCTGGCACTGAGTCATTACTTCACCACAGACTTCAGACCTTAATTGAGTCGATGACGTTTTCAATAAAAAGGAGGCGTTTGATCTCTGAGACAGCGAATGCGATCATCAGCACCACCTCCTCCACCAGCACCACCGTCTCCTTATCTGTCAGTGAGCTGTCATAATCCAGGTAGGTCCTGTGAACACAGACAGCCAGGTGTTAAGGATCTTTAACAGCTACAGAAGTGTGAATCAGTGTGGACAGACTCACTGGAAGGGGTGCACCCCAGGGTTCCAGCGCAGCAGCTCCAGTAGTTTATAGTAGAGACGCAGGGGGAAGGTGATACACATGATGCCCAGGCAGACGTGGGACAACACGGTGATGGCGCTGAGCTGGAACAGGCTGGCCAGACCCACCACCAGCCCCGTGAACACAAAGCCGGTCTTCCTCATGTTCTTCCAATACATCAGATCCACCACTGACAAAGAACACACACATACTACACTTAGAAAGACTGGTCAACACTGAACAAAAACATCACAGTGACGGAAAGTCCATTAGATTTCACTAAAGCTGAAGCATTCAATAGTCAACTGGCCTGTGTAACTTCAGGGATCAGCGTCTTTTTACATCAATGGTGAGCAAAACAGCACAGGCATCTCAGTCTTGAATGTAATTGATTATGTGTTACTCATTTATTTAACCTCCTAAGGCCCAGCTATTGATTTTCTGTCCATAGTTGTGGACAAGTCTTTCACAGCTTTATGAAAAAAGTAATCATAAAATATCTGTCCACCGCAAAGGACATTCCATAAAATTTGAAAAAAATCTATTGCATCATGAGGTTTCCAATATAGGCAATTATTCAGTTTTTAAAAAGCCAAAACTTGTACTTTCCTGACATTTGCTGGGTGTCAGAAGGTTGTTACACATAAGATATAAACAGTCCCATAAAAATATATTAGAGTATCAAAAGTCATCAAAAACTATGATTATACAATCAAGTAATGTGTGTGTATCATATGACTAAAACAGAAAAGAAAACATGGAATGCTTAAAAAGCACTGTTTTTGTCAGTACAATGTCATAGGTATTGATGTGAGAATTTATCTGATAATGGTTATTGTCAAGAAAACCATGAAAAATGGATAGATATCAGTTCTGAAATTAAACTACTATGAGCTGTTTTTGTTGTTATCATTATATTTGTCCAAACAAATGTACTTTTAGTTGTACCAGGCATTAAAATGAACAAGAAATTGAAGAAAACAGGGTGGTCTGATAATTTTTTTCCGTGACTGTATAATAACTAGTGATAAGTAGCATAATGTATCTAATTACTACATCAAAGTGAAATAAGCAGAATAGACTGGAAAGAACGCCAAAAAAAATCTTTAAACCATCCATTAAAATGCTACACACTCATGTTTCGAGACCATTTGTTAAGTAAACTATCATTGAATTTCCAGTACTCATCCAATGACATCCAATCCAATGACATGACCTCGGTGTGTTTGGCTGGAAAAGCTTTTTATGGAAAACAATAAATTCAGGTTTAACCACTATCTAATTCCCCACATCTTGATTAGTTACTTTAATCACAGTTAGTAACTATGATTGATTACAGTTGCATGTAATTGGTAATTTCATTGAGTAAACTTATTGGACATAAATATTTATGCAATAATTCTAAAACAATCAAAAAAATTGTATTTCTGCTTTTTTATTGCATGAGGGGGAGTCAGACAAAGAATTAGCAGAGGTTGTTGTTCAGACTTAAAACCCTGGGTCCTGAATCTGAGACTATTATTGTAGAAAGGCAGCATTAAAAAAAAAATCTCAATTTTAAGAATGATGCAAACTATAACATTCAGTCAGCATCACAGTCTCATTTATCTGCATCCCACTCTGCGACAAAGCTCCTCCGACTGCTTTGCAGAATGTACTCTCTGTGATCAATAAATTGACCTTTAGGTGTCAAACCAGCGCTGTGCTCCCTTTAACGTGTACAGGCCACACAGTAAACATCTTTAGTCTTATACACGGCATCAGGGAAAAGCTAGTTACTTGTAATAAAAAGAATTACAGAATAAATAAAATTGTAATCATAAATACAAACAGATATGGTATTAAATTACAGAAGTTAAAATGAGGGGATGACTGAACTATTTTAGTCGTACTGACTCTAATTATAGTACTGAATTATTTCAATAGAGAAAATATTTTGAGTCATTCTTTGTTAAAATTGCTTTTTTGTTTTGTTTTGTTTTGTTTTGTTTTTTACAGAAATCAATGATAAGTGCTGTTATGAGTTTCACACCAGTTTAAATTTTTAGGTTTTTTCAGTTTTATAATGAAAAAGTAATCAGGTGTAATGAGTTACTTTAATGGAGTTACATGTATTACTGTTTTAACAGGTGACTGGTAACAGGTGATGTAAAATAACCTGGCTATTATTGTTTTTGTTATAATACATATTGGGGTTTATACAAAGTGATGAGACACAGACAAACGGGTTAAAAATAAAAAGGAAAAATATATTATTCTTATATGTGTTAATATTTTCACTAATGTAATAAAAATATTGGTGGAATGTTTTCAATTAAATTTTGCTTAAACATTTTTGTGACTATCTCTGTTATGTAATCCTGACAAAGATAATAATTCAAGGAAAAAAACTTTCTCTCCCTTACTGGAAGTGAATTATAAATAATTTATTAATCACACTATGAGTCATCATATGATATTAGGTCTTCATCAACATCAGATGAGCTTCCTGGTGTTAATCCCATAGTAATTATCTAATTAAATCTGATGCAAAACAGTCGTACATGTAAACATACTTACACACACGCATACATGCGCACACCCACACATATCATATTAATGTATTTTCCAAGACGAGCAGTAAATGCATTCATACACAGATTAAACCAGCAAAGGAAGCAGAAATGTGATCTTAAAGTTTTCATATTTAAAGAAAAGCTGACTGTGTTAAGGCATTTTTTCTTCAACACCCGACTTGACTCTGACTCATAAGTAAAAACAACAGTCAGAAAAGATCTCAATTTTAAGAATGAAGCAAACAACAACATTCAGTCAACACCACAGTCTCATTTAGCTGGATCCCATTCTGTCCATCTGTCCATCTGTCCACCAAATGAAAGACATGCTGGTCTCTGACTGACTGGTTTGTATTCACACCTGCCCAGCACGAGGGGAGAAAAACCCTCCTCCATCTGAGCGCAGGACCGATCACTTGACTGCTCACTCTGATTCACATTCGTTAAAACTTTCAGTGTTTATTTCCTTACGTTTCGAGGCCATTTCTGCGGTGATCCTGCTTGCTCTCCTCTCTTTCTTGAACTTCCACCGTTGGCTTGCAGTCCAGGCTTTTTTTGGCCACCCCAGCTCTGTCAGCAATATAAGGCCTGGCTGGCCTAATTTTATCCTGTATTGGATACCCCCTGTTTAGATTCACACACACGCTCACCCACACACACTCAGAGAGGAACCTGAGACATAAGCATGTACATGTCCCTCAGCTCTCAGACTCTCATGGCTCTTCAGTCAGTCGATGGCCGTCCAGCACCCACAGGCTCCACATTCGTGCAGCGAGTAACAGCTTCCATTTAAAATTAATCACCATTCAGGCTTCATAAGAAAACATACCCCATCGGTGGTCTCTTATCTGCACCAGCTGAGCATGCAGCATTTATGATGAATTAATCAATTTGTAATAGAGCTGAATCACAGAAACACAGAGCACTGCAAGGCAACTCCTGAACCCTTTCACCTATGCCGATATTCCAAAGAAAAACAAACTGATATTTAATGTTAAATGATGTTCAGTTCAGATCAGTGTTTGCCTTTGCTGAAAAAAAACAACACACTCCTCACCTTGAATGCACAATTCATATAATGATAATGACAGAACAATTAGCATTATATTTCAGGGAAACATTAACTCAGATTGGATTTTATTGTACATAGAGTATGCAGTGGTTCCCAACTCGGCTTACAGGATAAATATGTGTTATAAAGCCACATGCATTGTTTGAGTAAGAATAAAGACTTTATAATTACAAACAGATGTGATTCATAAGATAACTGTCAATAGGAGTCAGATAAACACTTTCAGGGTTAGAGCTAGGGGAAAATAACTTACAAAAGATACAGCAAGGAAACAGAAATACTAGTTTTATGTTTTAACACTGTAGGTAGGTAGGTAAGGAGGGAGAGAGGTATATAGGTTGGAAGGTACGGCGCTAGAATACAATACAATACAATGCAATACAATACAATACAATACAATATCTTTTATTGTCATTGCACACTTGTTACAATGAAATTATGCAGGACCCCCCCCCCATGCAATAAAGGATAAAAATACAATAAATATTATAAATAAAACTATAAAAGTATAAAAAATACTAAAAAAAATATTAAAAGATTATCAGCTAGGTAGGAAGGTAAGGAGCTAGGTAGGTAGGAAAGGAGGGAGGGAGTTATGTAGGCAGGTAGTAGTTAGGTAAGGAGGGAGTGAGAGAAATCCCACAGAGGCTGTCACAAAATCAAGAAGTGTCTCTTGTTAATGCTATTAGTTTCGGTTTATTGACATATACGACTGACAAGAGAGACGTCTAAAAGGAATATTTTCAGACCTTGGAAAACAGACAGAACAGCACAGCAGCACCACTTCACCACAAAAATATTAAATGATTTTCCACTTATTGTCTGAAAATAAAATGGCAGACATCCATGTTGACTGCTTATTGTATGCTTATTTTGCACAGACTAAATATAACACCTGTCCTGTACAGTGGTGCTGAGATGTATCTGCTGAGTCCATGGGAGACAAACGCAGTCTCAGAGGTTTCTATTTGTTTCTACTGAGTAAGCCCTGTGACAGGATGCTTTAACATCACAGTGATTAAACAAATAGCTTGCTGACCTTTTCAGCTCACTCACAGTAGCATGACTGGCAGGGTGTCAACCCCTGAACCCAAGTATGTGCAGAATTACTGAGAGTGATGATGTGAACTTGGCTGACTGCACAGATTTAAGCAGTTTACTCAAGGAAAGATGCCAAGTCAAACCGCTGTAAGTCCTGTTGTGAAGTTCTGCAGAAGTGGGGATGATTAAGATGAACCGGCATCACATTTCTGCTCATTTAAAGTAAAACACAGAGGACAAGAAGCAATATCTGTCCTCTGTTAGGCCTGAATTAGCTGCATTAAACACATTCATTAAGATTCACCAAACATTTCTTGTCCAACGTTACAAGCTGATTTTATTTTCTAATAAAAAAGCTGATGCAGAACATTTGCCTTCATCCAGGAAATGCCTCGGTCGACCTCTAAATTAACAGCAGCAATGACCCTAAATCAGATTTTGAGTTACTGATGTGTCAGCTGATATCCATCTCCTTAAAAAAACGTGATACATGAGATGAATGATAAATAAATAAGTGTTTGGAAGTTATTTATTTGTTCCAAAGTTTTTAATAACATTTACTTTATGACAGTGAAGCTTCACTTTACACAGTGCAAATGGATCTGACTGAATTCTCTTGTGCTGGTGTTTAATTACAGGGTATCAGGTTTTTAAGGGTGTGCCATTTTTGCTGGATGGTGAGTCATAAATGTGTGCAGACATGCATTCACTGTCACCATGTTTACCATCTAAAAGAGAAACATCCGTTTAACAGGAACATCTGTGTGCACAATCAAAATAAGCCTCCTTTCCCTCGCCAGACCTGCCATTGTGTGTCTTCCTCCTTCTGTCACTTGCACACTGTGAGGTAAATAGTCGACAGCCCTGTAATCCACAGCAGTGGAAGTCCATAATCCACACCGATCAAAGGCTGAGATTAACAAAGATGTGGGAGGGGCAAACTGCAGATAGGAGGATGGTGAGGGAAGGGTGAGCTCAGACGTGGCAGCGTTGATAAACTAGGCCAGGATTGGTGCACACAAATAGCCAGCCAATCACAGAGGAGGCAGAGAAAATAACAAGGCAAGAGGGAGAGCTGGTGAAAGAGGGAAGAGCTATGAAAAAGCGAGGGAGAAGGTGAAAACACAGCAGCACTGAGGAGAGCCCTAACAAGGAGGAGAGGAAGGATGACTAGAGGAGAGAGCGCTGATCAGTGAGGTCTCCAGGGAGACAAAAGAGAAAAGAGAGGAAGGAGATGAGGAGGAGAGGGGGGATGAGCAGGCAGCACACAGAACAACCATCAGCTCAGGCGGCCATGCTCTGAGCCCTGGAGCAGACACTGCACAGGCCCGGCATCAGGCCCAGCCCAGCCCTCTGTCCCAGTCCAACACATTCAGACAGGGACCACAGAAGACCCACATCCACAGCTGCACACCACAGCCATGAGGACGGCCAGGAAGGGCAGCGTGGAGATGCCTGCGTTTGTGCGGCAGCTGGTGAAAGAGACAGAAAAGAGGGTCAGCTCTTTCTTCAAAGGGGGGCGTGGAGGAGGAGCAGCAGAGGGGGAGCATCCAGCCGAGGGGGAGAAAGAGGAGGTCATCCCCAGCCCCTACCTGGACCGGCCGGTCCTGGACAAGCTGGCAGAGGAGGGCTGCACCCGCTGGGGCCTCACCTATGCCCTGGGCAGCATGCAGGGCTGGAGGGCCAACATGGAGGACTTCCACAACTGTGTGCCACAGTTGGGTGGAGAGCTGGCAGACTGGAGCTTTTTTGCAGTGTTTGATGGCCATGCAGGCAGCACAGTGGCACAGCACTGCTCTCAGCATCTTCTGGGTCACATACTGGCCACAGGTAATACTTACATAACCACATATGCATGGATGCATTGAACAGAACATGCACAAAATGTAAACAAATATGATTAGCTTTGCTTTGTTATGTAAAGAAATCACTTCCAGTGTGTTTAAGCTCATCTGCTCCTTTCGTTGCATAACAAAGAGGCTTTTTTAGTGTTAAATATCAGAAAAGCAGAAGTATAGTCCTTATGATTAGATTGTCTCCTGATTAAACATTATGAGTATTTTTTATGCAGCTGGTATAATGCATGGTGCACATTGTACAAATGTAAACCTTAAAAAATGGTTATTTTCACCTTTAACCTGCTATTATCAGCTGTGATAAAGCAAAGATTTACAAAGAAAACAAAACATACAATGATCTATGAAAAAACTCAAGACTAGGGAGCCCACCATCAGTAAATTCAAACATGTTTACAATTACAAATGCACCAGTGCTGTCCATAATTTGGTGTCTCTCAGCTCAGTCAAATTATCAAATTATATCCTCAAACATTTTTTCAAATTCTATCTGATATTGACATTTCCACATCTTGGTTTCCTGAAAAGCATTGTTCCCTTGTGATTCTGTGTGGTGCTTTGGTTGTGGATGCCTGAATCCAGACAACACTGAGGGCTTCTGTGTGCATACAGGTGGAATGGGACCAGAGGACGACCCTGAGAAGGTGAAAGGAGCCATCATAGAGGGCTTCCTCCAGACAGACAAGCATCTGCACACTGTGGCGCGTCGAGAAGGCTGGGAGAGGGGGGGCACCACTGTAGTGGCCACCTTCATCTCTCCATATTACATCTACTTTGCCAACTGTGGTGACTCCAGGGCGATGCTGTGCAGATCTGGCCAGGTTTGTTTCTCCACTGATGACCATAAACCTTACTGCCCTCTGGAGAAAGAGCGCATCGAGAGTGCAGGCGGCTCCGTGTCCCTCCAAAGGATCAATGGCTCCCTGGCAGTGTCCCGCGCCCTGGGAGACTTCAGCTACAAAGGCGCAGAGAATCGAAGCCCCAGCCAGCAGATGGTCTCACCAGAGCCCGAGGTCTGCGTCATAGAGCGCTCACCAGCTGATGAGTTCCTGGTGCTGGCCTGTGATGGGGTTTGGGACACCATCACCAATGAGGAGCTGTGCGCCTTCATCCACAATCGTCTACGAGTCTGCACTGACCTGAGGGACGTCTGCACCCAAGTCATCGACCTGTGTCTCTACAAGGTCAGAACCTGCATCTTCACGTTGCTGCACCGAGTAAATTTATTAACAGCAAATACTTTAAGTGATTACACAAAATATAATTTCAGTTAAAGAGTGACTTACATAATTTTTAATGGCCTGTGGATTTTATGTAACAACATAATCCTTTAAATGGTGGCTGAGTTGAGTCATTTAGAACAGGGACGGTTTTTTGCATCACCCATAATTTCACATATGTACAGAAGTGTGTGTCACAGCTTTGTTTAGAAAAGAGCTTTCCATGCATTTATTTATAGTAAGCTCGTGATCAAACCAAACACTTGGCTGAATATCACCGCAACATCTACAAAGTGGTTTTAGGTCATTATCTAAATATGTCTGTGATTGATGGCACTGTGGGAGAAACTGAAGTTGTAGTCATTTAAAGTGGTGAAACCTGTTCAAAGCAAGGATCTGGTTCTTGACTTTGGATGTGTAGTGTTAAGGACATTGTAAATGAGGTAGGTGAGGTAACACATTTGTGTCCATCCTGAAGGCAAAGTCAGGCTCAGCCATCACCTTCAGTCTCATTTATATACCGGGGCTGCTTTTCTCACTGCACAGCGTGACAGACCACCTTAAAAATAGACACTGGAGGTGTCAGAGCAGGTTAGATGGGATTATTCTCAGTTCATATGGGGCCTCGTTTCTCCCACTTTGACTGAGAGACATGAAGACTAACACTCAAAAGCATACAAGTAAAACTTAAAGGATCATTTCAGATATGTATTTGATACAATGAACCAGTCCTGGAAATAAAAGCTGTAAGGTGATTTAAATACAACACAATTAAATAGACCTACTAATGCATAGGTAGTTTACATTACTATTATTATTATTTTATTATTAATAGTTTATTTTGAGCCTATGCACCCCACGTGCAATACTAAGTATACATACATGTACAATGTACAATACTGATCATATATATCTCATTATGTGTACAGATATACATAGAGAATTTGCTGTAAACACTATATACATAGAGATTTAAACATAGAGACATTGGTTGTAAACATTATGAATACACAATATACATAATACATAAATATATACAGCAATTCACTGCTAATACACAACCCTAGTAGCCCAAAAAGGAGTGAGAAGAAGCAAAACTTATTTATCCCACCCCCAATTTCACCACTTAAATATGTATGGTTGCAATTAATTCAAAGGAATTAGACCACCAAAACTAACATTAACAATGTACAGGAGACAAAGATACCCAATCAAGAAAAATTAGTACTAATAAAACACAGCAGATTATAGGTACCAAACATATCAATATCTTCCTTAGAGTAATAATAATAATATCTTTGTGTTTTTATTCTTAGTCATATAATTTCAGGCAAAGCTAAGGAAGACATCCAGATGACCGGGGGCCACATATGTGCAGGCTCACAGTCATGTTACACACCGTTTGGTCCGTCATGTCCATCATGTCAGTGTTACGCAACAGAAATTCAGCCTGGATACCCACAATGCCCTCAAAATGTCACAGCTTTCTTCCACACCCCATTTACATTTATCTGCTCCAGTGCATCTTTGTAACATCTCTGTTCTGCTCAGTCCTTGAGGTGAAAATCATCATTTTTTTTTTTACCCTCCAAAACAGCTCTCTTATGATGAGGTCGGGTTTTTGTTTTTTTTTTTCCCTGTGTTGACATCAGTAAGGTCAACCGTTATTATTGTCATCTGCTGACGGTGCTTCACTTCTCTTCGCTCCACTCCTCAGGGCAGTTTGGACAACATCAGCATCATCTTGCTGTGCTTCCCTGGAGCCCCCCAGCTGTCAGCCGAGGCATTACACCAGGAGGCTGAGCTCGAGGACCTGCTGGAGTCCAAAGTAGCAGGTGTGTGGCACTGTGAGCACTGGCAAAACACTGAGCAAAATATGTTGTTTTTGTCCTTGCACTCAAATCCTGATGGATTCTCTTTTTCCCCTGAGGATAATGGTGTTCAGGGAATAGCACACAGAGCTGAAAGTACTCTGTATTTGTCCTGGTTAATGGAATCAAAAGGCCTTGTAGGGACTGCAGACCTTTAACAGTTGTAAATCCCTCAAAATAAAATCTCTTCTTCTACACATTTAGAGAAATTTTTGTGGACTATTATTTCTCTTTACATTCCATAAATAAAACAAAAACACCAAGACTGATTTCATCCCACTAAGAGGTGTCATCTTTATTGCAAACCCCTGACAGTCTTCCTCTGTCTTGTAGATCTCTGCTGACGTCCAAAGACACGGCATTAAGCCACATGCCTGCAGGGCTGACATGTCCCTTTATTTTGATGGACATGGGTACTCCAGTTTATTTTCAATCCCACATACACCATTCTACTGCCATAAATACACATTAGCAGTCACAGCTGAAAATAGTTCCCCAAAATGCACTGTTTGCTACTGTTCAAGACACTAAATCTAAGTATAATGCAGTGTTGTTTGAAATAAATAATTGAGGTGTGGAAACATTTTTTTCATGTCTTAGTGAGATGTATTAATTGGTGATAAGATGCTTTTGAGAATTATTATGTATAATGAGATTATGTGACGTATAATAGTATTGTGTTCATTGTTAAATTGGAATTTAATAGAAGACATTTCCAAATACCAATAAGAAATGTATTAACACTTTACAGACAATTTAAGAATGAGAGTAAAAAGTCATATTGTTAGGATTTTTATGATAGTGTTCCTCTGATACTATTGTTAAAGCTTTACTCTGGTCTTTTTTTAGTTCTCTTTTTGGTCTCGGTTGGGGAATTCGAGGTCTGCGTTTGACCCATCCCAGAGTGCACTAGGAGCTACCACTTAGTGGCGCCTGGGGACCAACTCCAGATCTAAACCTTGGTCAAGGGCACTAGCAGGAGATTAAAGCAAACTTTAGTATACATTCACTATTAGTTAACTATGCGCTTATTTATACATTTGACTATACTTTATTTTGATAAAGTAATAACTATTTATTAAATTAGTGCACTTGTACAGTCCTTACCTTAGTTGAATCTGAAATGATTTAAATACAATAAATGTTTCTGATGCTATTATGATCAATTTTATGAAACCTATAAACTTTTTATTAATATATTTAAATAGTATATGAAGAGTTAATGAACCTCTTTTAAGTGCACATATATAGTCACAAAAAAAATTAGACCATCAAAAGTTATCAAAAACAATGGTTATTCAATCAAATACTAACTCCTGTGTGTATCATGTGACTAAAACAAACAGAAAAGAAAATAAGGAATGAATAAAAGCACTGTTTTTGTCAGGACAGTGCCATAGCTTTTAATGTAAGAACTTCTGTGATTTTGGTTATTATCAAAAAAAACAATGGAAAATGGATAGATATCAGCTCTTAAATTAAACTACTGAGCAATTTTTGTTGTTATCATTATATTTGTACAAACAAATGTACCTTTAGTTGTACCAGGTATTAAAATGTACAAGACACTGAAGAAAACATAGGGGTGTAATAATTTTTCCTTACTGCTATAAGTGTCGTAGTATCAGTAACATGTTTGAGAGACTATTATTAAACCCTCTAGATTCTGTTAGGATGTTGAATATCTAGGAACCCATCAAAGAGTGTTTTTAATGACAATGTTACATTCTTTGTCTTCAATTAAGTAACACAAATCAGATGTGTTACCAATATTTTTAATAAAAAAATTAATTGTGATTAATATTAACTAATAGGCATGAGACATAAACAAGTGGAGCCATTTTTAGAGACAGGGTACAGTTTCATCTGTTTTGGTCTGTAACTACATAGAACAGCAGCCTTATTCAGTGTCTACTGTGCGTATAAACACTGTAAATATGTCTGTGTGTGTGTGCTTTTATTTTTGACAGAGATTTATGACGAGCTGTGTGCCAGGGGAGAGGAACCCGACCTGCTCTCTGTCCTTACAGTCCTTGCGTCCACCGTCATCCCCGGTTTACCACCAGGGGGAGGCATACAGAGCAAGTAAGACATACATCTAGTACAGAGGTGGCCAACCCTGGTCCTGGAGAGCCACAATCCTGCATGTTTTAGATGTTTCCCTCTTCCAACACACCTGA
>JAPTGZ010000007.1:16866868-16879504 GCA_029814645.1 Fowleria isostigma | reverse complement strand
TTCAGACCTGGCTCTATCATATGACATAAGAATCAGCATCCTAGGACAAAAGACAAATTTTGACCTGAACCCCCTACCTGAAGAAGAAAAAAATCAAACACCCAGGAGAGCTCCCCTGTCCCCCAGGGGGACCCGCCCCACCATTTGAGACACACTGGCTGATCAGTGTCTGTAGATGCAGTACCCATCAGTTACCTACGGGGGGCAGCAGAACACCCAGAGGTACCGAGCCTCCGCCAAATTTCGGCAGAGGAAGAGGCAGCAGGGACGGAGGGAAGAGAAGAAGAATTTAACGGTTCCCGGTTGTTGAACCGCTCCAGATTCCACGGTGTGTGTGACTCTGCCACAAACTGTTTGGTCTTGGATGTATCACCGATATAAGGGGCTGTTAGCGGCTTCGTTCACCTAGCTAACATACAGCGATGTTTTTACAACGAGTAGCAATGCGTTGACAACTTACACCTTAAAGGATCATCTCTACAACCAAAGGTAACCTTTTTATGTCAAGCGTTTATTCGCTTACAAAATAATGTTCTACGGCACACAAGCAGCCACTTGTTTAGCTTTTATCCGAGTTAACTAACTAGTTAACTACCTCAGCGCCAACGAGACAACTGGAGCTAGCTAACCGGAGCTAATGTTGGTCAGTTACCAGAGCGCAGATGTTGACTCTCGCTAGCTGACCTATGAATAGAAAAGCTGATGATACTCTAACCTATATTTTAGCGGTGTACAAAGCTCCATTTAAGAGCCAAATCCTCCACCTTACGTTACTCGGTGTTGCTGAACAACTGCCTGATAGTCCCCTCCGACAGTAATGTTTTCCACCCAGTGAAAGCTCAGCTCGGATTCCCTCTGCACGGGAGAAAGTGAAGTCAAGTGTTAAATCTGTCTGCACACCGACGCAAAAGAAGCACACATCTGAACTTACTTCGTAAAGCATGGCTTTGGAGACCTGTGCTGAGTCCTCGACATATGATATGACCCATCAAGCTGAACTTTTTCAGTAAAATGATGACGACACCTTTTGAGAAGCACTCCAGCGGCTCACTTCCGCCCCCGCCGGTGTGTTTTGGTTAAGACGGACTCAAGTACAGATCAGCAAGTCCAACAAGGATGAAGACCCAGGGAATGACACGGATATATTCAAGACAAGTTATATAAATGGTAGTTTGCACCTTTTTCTGATGGCTTGATTCAGCAGATCTTTGAAGATATTATTACAGCTGAATTTAATACATGCTTTTCTCTAATATCTGTGTTTTGCTATTTGACAACAAAATAGTATGATGCTTAAATTCAAGTACATTTTCGAAAATTGTTAAGTCAAATCATGTTTTAGCCTTGAACAATATGCACGAAAATGTCAACTAATCTCTGCCTTAATTAATAAATGATGAACTGAGCATGCAACCCCTATTACCATAAACCTAAATCAAATTGTATAGTATCCATATGATGTTTGATCAATCTGGAACTGAACAGCTAACAAATGATCAAAAATCTAGTCGAGCTGAGGTGTGACATTTTTTTCCATCAAAGCAATTAAAAATCCTGATATTAGTCCTCACCCACTGTAGGAGCCATATATACTGTCTCACGATCATTCTTCTTTGATTTGTTTAGTCTGGTTGCCATGGTAATGTGTATAGTTTAGGCTATGTGGGCACTTGGGATGGCAGCCAGAGGTGATACAGGTGATTGGATTCACCTGTACGTACAGTGGGTGAAGAGAAATGAGTTTAGTTTGATTTCTTGGTTGCACATTCATTAATGGTGTACAGGTCCATCCATGCGTGTGTAACGTTGGTTTTTCCACTTTGTAGCCGCCTGTTTCTATATATTGAATGAGTAAAACTTACCTGGACTCAGCGTGTTTTTAAGGAAAGCTGCCATGCATCACACAAATCTACAGGAAATATTCTTGTCCTCATCTGTGATTTTAAAAGAACTGGAAAGTCACAACATCCACTGTCAGAGCCATGTTGCGCCCATACCAATCAGCAGCTAACTGATAAATTGATTAATTTATCACTGATTTCAATGTGAACCACAATTTCATCAGAAATTGTTGCATTTCATTGTAGGTGGAAAAACTCAAAAATGTTGATGACGTGATGTTTTTTTAAATGTGCTTTTAGACTGTGTAATGATACACATATTTCTTCATTTATAATGGCATGTTGGGGCACTTTTATCAAGAAACTGCCCATCCTGCAATCATTCTATTGCACTTGTCAGGGTCAGGCTTCCCCCCGATATAGAGAGGTGAATTGTTCAGCCCTACTTTGGGCTACTGGCTGTGTCTTCTTATTTGACGTGAGATTTCTGATTGTCAGTAGCTGTTATGATGTTGGGGGAATTTGTTGGTTTAATTGGATTCAACTCTAGTGTGTTTCTCATACACAGATCCGAAGCGATGGAGGAGGGCTCTGAGGCGATGGAAGATATTGTTTTCCGAGGGGTGGAGTTTGCAGTGAAGATAGAAGTGGACAAGGGTTTGTTGGTAGTTGAAATCTCAGACTCGATGACAGCAGATCAGTGGAGGGGGGAATTCGATCCACCATGTAAGTTGCCATAAAGCAGAGATAAAATCTTACTACAGGAGAAAATATTGTCACTCATGCTGTTTTCTGTTCTTTATTCAGATATTGAGGACCTCACACGCAAAACTGGCAACTTTAAGCAATTTCCTATTTTTTGTAGCATGTTGGAATCAGCCGTTAAAAAGGTACGTCTGGGAGTGCATTCATAAAAGGTACAAAGAAAACCAATAATAATGCATTCAAAGTCAAATGAAAGATGTGAAGCGACAGTGATTCATTCTGGGCTGTGTGAACTGAGGCGGAGGAAGCTCAGTGTTTCCACTGGAGCGAAAAATGTCCAGTTATGTCGAGCTGTCTCAGTCCCTTTCATCCTCCGTCGTTGTTGAGCAGGAAGAGAAGCAAAAACAAGAGCGCCTGGAGCAGGGTTTCTGCAGGTTCTTGAAGAATCTAAAGGCCAATAATCTCAATTTTAGGCCTTAAATTCTCTTAAATAGAATCTTGACAGTTCTAGAAATGGATTGGACTATGAAGCTTAAGCTTTTACAAAGTTATTTTGGAAAGAAAACTGTGTTGATCACCACCATGAAATGAATAACCAGTAATGTAAACTGGTTCATCATATCATCTCCTCTCCCACAAAAAAAAAGAAACACACGAGCATACAGTAAACTCATAAATACATAGTTCTGTGTAAGCATGTTAGCTCTGAATATTCATGCTGAATGTAAATTCATTATTTTCCAAGGAATTTTGGAATCAAATTCACAAAAAGTTTCATACTAATCGGTAAGAGATCCACAGAAACCCTGCTAGGCAAAAAAAAAAGAATCTACTGAGATTTTGAAATCATTTAGAAATAAATCTGAGACACAAGGCACAACAAACATAACATACTCTCACAGTTGGACACAATTACATAATTGGCTTGTTGTAAGTACTTGAACCGAATCATTATTATTTTTGCATACTTGTGGTAATCATCTTCATTCACCTGTGTATAAACAGCTTAATGAAATTAACAGAAATATTGTATTTCATCACTATTTCCACATCATTTTCCATCACTTGAAATTAGACTAGATCTGCATCTCCTATCAGGTTAACTTCTCATATTTGTTGTGTCCATAGAACATGGTTTATTTTAATTATTGACTCTTGCCCTTTATTATTACAGCATAAATTTAAGGAAAAGAGAAATCAGGGCACTTACTTGGACAAATTAAAAAGCCTTTATTTCATTTATAGTAATGGATTAATTACTGTAAAGAAGTGTCTTTCTTTATCTTCGTAACACCCTGAAGGCACATGCCAACATGCGTATGTGTTATTTTACTCCAGCCCAGATGAAAAATAAAGGCTTTCAATTTTTTCCAACCGAGTGCCCTGATTTCTCTTTTTCTTAGACATGCAATTTTATTTGTGTTCAGTGCTAATTAATGGTGCTTTCTCATTAGTCGAACGCAAATGTTAAGAACGCCGATTGCATAAAGCATTACATGGTCTGACTCTGCAGAGAAGATTCTTGGGAGAGATTTTTTTTAATGTTTTTGAACCATCAATACAAAGAGAAAGATGCAACCGTTTTCTTAAAGCTGTGAAAGTATCAGTCACATTGGATTTCTACTTTTCTGCAGATGAGTGATTCTGTTACACTCGACCTCCTGACTTATGCTGACCTGGAGCTGCTGCGTAACAGAAAAGCAGGAGTAGTCAGTCGTCCTCGAAGCCTCCAGCAGTCGTCAGCTCTCACCGCCAAACGCTACCTGATCCTCATTTACACCGTAGAGTTTGACAGGTTTATCTTATGCTCACCTTTCAGACAGAGGGGATTTAGTTTTTCATTGCTTATCTTTGCATAAGTAGTAACTTGACTCATGTGTGTCTGCAGGATCCATTACCCATTGCCCTTACCTTATGTGGGAAAGCCTGACCCTGCTGCTCTGCTAAAGGAAAACAGAGCTCTGAGGGCTGAGCTCAGCACTCTCACTTCCCATGGAGTCAACAAACCTGCAGAACTAGAAATACAGCGACTGCGAGAAGAGTGAGTTGCATTTATCGTAATCTTCCAGACCAATTGGTGTGTATGATGAGGTCTGTGTTTTTTTTTTCTTTAACATGCTTTGGTATTTTAAGGCTGCTTCTTGTGAAAGAGGAGAAAGATACCATGGCTAAGCTTTTGGAGCGGCTGCAGATCAGAGGAAGTGGTTCAACAGCCGGAGGTGAGGAGTGGAGGCTCAGAGACGTGTTGAGGACGATGGAGGAGCAGCTTGTGAAGGAGCGGGCCAAAACCCAGCGTTTAGCAAGCAAAGTACGGCTTTCTCAGGATGACGGCCAGTAATCTCACACTCTTATTAAGTATTATAGCAGCCCAGTGTCGACTCCATCTACACCTGTTCCCATACATCTGAGGCCTACAAAACATAGTTCTGATTTCACCAGCCCAGTTAACCTCTGCAATCACATCCACCCCACTCCACTTAGCAGCCCCTCACTCCCCAATGCACCTCAAAAATTATTTTAAAAATGGCTCTACTAAACACCACGTCCATTACAAATAAATCAACCTACAACGGGCATGTCCCGACGTGTGAAGACGTTCCGCAAAGCATTGTGGGTACACGGTGCATCCAAATTGATGGCGAGTTTTGTTTTACAAACTCATCCTCTTTTCAAAACACATAGTGGAGAACACATCGGAGAGGTTCTGAAGTCTGCTAAAGCAGAATGAAAGAAGAAAAGACTAATCATGAGATAGCTGTTGTGATGGATAACGCACGGAACATGGACACTGATGAGACAGAAGATACTGGAGCTACAAGCTAATCATGTAGCCATGCTTTCGAACACAGTCTGTATGGAAAAAATCTATTTGAATCATATATCGTGGGGTGAGTGTATAATTACATCCCTATCACAGACACATCCTGCATCTGACCACTGTTGTATGCATCAAACCCTGAAAAAGCTAAGAAACCCTGTAATGAAACAATACAGGCACACAAAGACTCTAAAGACACTGAACCAAGCAAAGCTAGTCTGGGACACTAAAAACAAACCCAAAGGGTTACTCTGTGGCCAAATAAACATACGGAGCCTGCTTCCTAAATGTAAGCAACTGGATCACATCCTCACTGACCCCAACATTGATATCTTAGGTATGTCAGAAACATGGCTTTCTAGTACATCTCCCAGTTCTGGTGTCCTCTTTCCAAATTATCAAATATTCAGAAAGAATGGAGTTAAAAGGAAGGGGCGGTGAGGGTTTTTTGTACATAAAAAAAACCCACCCAAAATGCTCACAGCTTAATGCACCAAACGAAGTGGAAATTGAAAATATCTCAAAAATGTGTTTCATCCTGATCTGTCGTTATTGCCACCATCTGCTACAAGTGACTTTTATGAACAGCTGAACATCACATCATCACACATCAAACATCACACAACACAAAATAACATCAGTGAAATCATTGTGATCAGGGATTTCAATATTAACTGGGACTGTAAGAAGGATAGGAAATCACTCAAGCGTATCATGGACTACCTCAGCTTCTCTCAGCAAATAGCAAGCCACTAGGATTACCAACCACTCACAAACTATGATAGATCTGATTTTTAGTAACAAGCTTGAGCAAATCATTAAATCTTATAATTTTCTGATGGGCCTTTTTGACCACAACATAATATTCTTCTCCAGAAAACTAACTAGGTCATGTCTATGTAATAATTTTTCCAACCCTTCTAATAAAAATTCTCTGTATAAAATTCATACCCAGAAGCCAACAACAAACGGTAACCACAATAATACTATCATCCTTAAACTGGAATCCAATCCTGTCTAATGATGACCCTGACTCCTGCAGCAGTGATTTCATCAACTGTTATGGATGCTATTTCATCTTACTCCAGTAGAGGGAGACTCAAACAAAAGAAAAGGTGCCATCTGCCATGGCTAAATAAAGAATGTAAAAACTTAATGTCTTCTAGAGATCAGTTATTAAAGCAGTTTTTGAAAATGGGGCTCACCATGGACCGCTTGTGATATACACATCTGCGAAATAAGATAACCCAGACCCTGAAACAGTCTAAAGTCAACCTTTTTTATTCAAAATTGTAGAAAATGCAAATGGCAATGACAGGGTAATTTGGCAAGACTTAAACTGATTGGCTTTCATTCTAACAAAAATATTAATTCAGTTAAATAATGCTTTCATTATAGAACCACTCTATAGCCACCAACTTTAATAATTTCTTAAACCCAGTGAAATAGATTATACAACAATTCACACCATCCATTTGCCATAAAAATCAAGTCAATCCAGACCATTCAGTGACATTCAGGATCACTGAAATATCTGACCATGAAGTAGAAAAAATCATTTTGGGACTGAAAACCTCTAGAGCACTCGATGCATTTGACCTCAACACAAACATCCTAAAACAGTACAAGGACTCCCTGATATGGCCGATCACCCACCTGCTCAACACATCCTTCAAATATTCCATAGTTCCAGCAGATTGGAAGATAGCTGCAGTAACGCCAGTCTTTAAATCCGGCTCTAAATCTGACGGATCCAACTACTGGCTCATAAGTATTCTCCCCACTATATCTAAAATATCTGAGAAGTGGGTGGTGAAGCACCTCACTGTCCATCTGGAAAACATTCAATCCTCACTACACCCATTGCGATTCAGCTTTCGGACCCACCACTCCACTGACAGTGCACTGTGTTTACTAATAGAAACCATGAAATGTTTATTTGACACTGTGTCGGTGCTGTCTTTACAGATCTAAAAAAAAGCTTTTGACTCTGTCAACCACCAGGTACTACTGTCAAGTTTAACATCTCCGACCCAGCACTTTCATGGCTAACATCATACTTATCTCACAAGAAACAGTATGTGGTAGTAGATGATGTCAAATCACCTTGCGTAGAATACAATGTTGGAGTCCTGCAGGGGTCTATCCTTGGGCTAGTTCTGTTCTCCATCCTCATAAATGACCTACCCGATATATGTCCAGATGTATTTTCACATATGTATGCAGATGATGCATTTGTCTACATTAATGCCAAAAATACCCAGGAAGCTGCAGACGTACTCATGTCTGTGCTGACTTCAGTACATAACTGGTTGAAGGACTCCTGCCTCCTCCTCAGCGCCAAAAAAACAGTCTACATGTACTTCTCAAAATGCCAAATCAAGCCAGACAGATCAGTTTTATTCCTCAATGGAACTGAGCTGGATGTAGCACCAGAATTTAAATACCTTGGGGTAACTCTGGACCCAACACTTACCTTCAAAAGTCACATAAAAAAGGTGGGATACATGGTCAAATTCTCATCTCATCTCATCTTCTTCCGCTTATCCGGGGCCGGGTCGCAGGGGCAACAGTCTAAGCAGGGATGCCCAGACTTCCCTCTCCCCAGACACCTCCTCCAGCTCCTCCTGTGGTCAAATTCAACAATCAAAATTTCAGATTTATCTGAAACAATCTACCTACAAGTGCTGCCAGAACGTTCCTTTTCTCCATGATCATATCCCATATTGATTACTGCTTAACTAGTTGGTCACAGTCTCACACCTCAAATATTAAAACCATAGAAGACCTTTATAAAAAATCATTAAAAATACTGGACACAAAACCATTATTTCACCACCACTGTCATATCCTAAAAAAGCACAAGTTACTAAACCTCTAAAACATGATTAATCTAAAATCGCCTTATCTCATATATAAGGTACTGCATTTTTTTTTAGCTCCTTCTCCATTGAAGGAATTGATTAAATACCACATTAACCTACACAGGACAACCAGAGCCTCCAGCAGAGGTGACCTGGTCAGACCCCATAGGTTCACCACATTTGGTCAGACCATTCTGTCAGTCCGAGGTGGAAACTTCTGGAATATTCAACCACCAACACTTAGAGAATATCCCATATACAAGTCATTTAAAGCACAAATGAAAAACTGCCTCTGGTCACATCAGAACTGCACCCTCACATAACACAATGACCTGGGTGGAGCTTAACAATGTGTATGAACTAATTGTATTGAATAGTCATAGTTTGATGGTAAAATGATATGGAAAACACACTATACAGTGTAAATAACATATGCATGGTTGGAATATCTGACCATTGTACAGAATTTTATAGTTATGCTTTTACTGTTTTCTTGCTCTTTTCTCTGTTCTTTTTACTTTTCTCTATTGTTTATTGCTTTTTATGGAACATCTCCCATGGGACAACGGATGGAAACTAGCCTTTGGCTAAAATCTGGAGTATTTATGTTCATGTAAAAACATGTATGTTCATGAATACTCAATGTCCCGCTCAAATAAATAAATAAAGGAGCCATGAGCAGTGCCACCTGGTGGAGCAGGTGGAGCTCTGAAGTACTTGGGTTTATGATGGGTTTAGTTTTGGTGTAGTGCTGATTTTAATGTTTTCTGTCCTGACTAGTTGGAGGAACTGAGAGCGTCGGAGTGTACACACCGTGTTCGTGTCAAGAGTCTCAGCGGTGAACTGGGCCTTCTACGGAGAGGGTTAGACAATCTAAGCGTGTACTATATCCTCGCTTTCTATCTCTTTCTTTCATTTACCATCAGTGGAGCAGATAATTTATATGTGCGTGTTTTATTTACTGACTTATACCTTACCCTCTTTATGTCTCTGCAGCAGAGGGACCCCTGTCTCCACTCACATCACCTCTCGCCTCGATGGGGAAGTGTATCGCTCCCTGTCCCGCGAGAGGAGGTCGGGATACGGAACGGGCAGAGCGCGCTCAGGGTCACGAGAGCGGATGGAGGACAGAGTTAAAAGATCAGAGGAGAGAGGAAGAAGAGCAGACTCAACAGGATCACGAGGTCGCATACCGAGGCCATCACCCTCTCCCACTGGTACGGCTGGAAGCTAAAACTAATACATAATATTATTTATTAGGGCTGATTCAATGAAAATGACTAAGTAGCTGCATAATTTACTGTGACTAATAGCATATACAGTTGTGGAAGAAAGTTTTTGGCACTTAGGCATTTAATATATTCCATTAAAGGTCCTCTGCCACATGTATTTCATTACTTTTGTGGTCGTGTCTGAAGTTGTACCATGGACTATTAACATTTTCTGTGGAAAAAATACTTGGGTTACCAGGTTCCAAGTCATTGTAACATGGTATAGAAAGCCTGCTGGAAGACTTCCTTGAGTTGACAATAGTGTCTGAGCAGTGGTTGTAAACTGCTGCGATGGTACTACTCCAGACCTCCACAGCAACCTTATTGCGAAGCCTCTGCATTGTTGAAGTTCTGTTGGAGCACAGCACACAAGAACATTGACGTTGAGCCATCCTTGCTGTATATGAAAATTGTCACTGAGCTAGATAAAGTCTGTGGGCATGGTCTCACCTGGACCAGTTCATAGATAGTAATGAGCTCAAGCAGTAACATGTCAGACCGACCAGCTTTTCTAATTGATGTGATTTCTCCGCTTATTTCTTTTCAGTGTCAATAGCAGACAGAGAGGATCATTTTCAAACTCACTACATAACACAAACACCTATGGACTGAAAATAGCTCAAAAAATACAAGTAAAAATGGTTTTGTGTGGCAGGGCACCTTTAAGAATCAGGCTTAAGTCACTGAACTCTGCCAAGTATTGTTCCATTCTCCAAACCCACCTGTTCTCTTCTGCACATGTTCTGTTCCATCAAGGTCAAAACTGGATGTTTCAACAAGATAATGGAACACATCCAGGGCATGACATGTCGAAACTGTCCAGAATTTTAAAAAAAAATTCTTGTTGGCAATAAACAAAAAAAGCATTTGTCTGTCTGATGCAGGCACATACTTTGAAAAACCAAAAAGATTTTTCCACAAATTAGTCATGACAGTATTTAAGATTGTGTAAAATTTTAAGGGTGTCTGAAGACTTTTTTCCACTACAGGGCATTTAAGCTCAAACTAAATACTCAAGTTGAGGTATTATAGTATAAATTCTTAATCTTACTGCTAAATTCTTCAATATTATTTAATATGCCTTAAATATTTTAAATTCTCAGGTAAATTTGAAAATATCATTGCTTGTTACAATGGTTGATTTTGTATGTTTTTGTAACCTGGAGTCTTTTGAAGTAGAATGTGATATCAACCACACCGATTAACTCCGAATTCATCATTTCCACCTCTGGGTTCACAGGGTCGCTGCGGGGTCCGCGTTTTGACCCAACGGCCTACATCCAGGACCGACAGCGCCGACTGAAGGAAGCAGAAGTCAAAAAGTAGGATTTTTACATTTTTCTTTGAGGCCTCTGTGTCACTTTGTGTATCCAGTGTTTTGCAGCTCTAACACAGTCTCCCTCGACAGACAGAGGAAGGTGCGGAGGGACATGCTGACGTCTCCCATCGCCCCTGAAAGGGGGCGCTCACGCTCCCGAGAGGTCCACCTCCAGATGACCCGTCCCGGCAGCAGAGGCAGGAGTTTATCTGTGGAGCGGAGGAGCAGGAACTCCTCCGAGAGCTCATTAGTCGATACAGATGAAATGACTAAAACCCTTTATAGGTAAAATGAAAGTATTATTATGTATGAAATGACCACAAAGAGGTGTTTGTCTTTTTCTTCAGCTGTATTTGAACATGTTTTGTTTTTTTCCAGAGGAAGGAAACCAATGCACAATGGACCCAGTGTGGTGAGCATTCTCAATTTTTACTCTTAGGTTAATTATTCTTGACAAATTACATTAAAACTGCAATCAATATTATCTTTCCTACATTTGAACTCGGATTCGGCTCAATAAAGTGTATTTTAGTAGGTTTTTGTAATATTTTATGTACCTCTGGCTTTATCCATGAGATGATGAAAGAATAATGTAACCTATTTACGCTTTAATCTGTAAAAAATATGATGAGAATAGACTTGACCGAATAAACACACAGTATACACACAATTTAGTTGCAAGAAAGTGAAAACTAATTATTGTGGCTGTCCGTTTGTGTCCAAAAACAGGAGTGGGAGATATTCTTACATGAATGGCAAGAGATGTATTCCATTTTCAAAATTTTATTAAAACAAAAAAAAGTAAATTTACATCTTGTCACACAGTAGAAAAAACTATGTACTCTTAAGCTCTGTGCGCTTTCTCTGTCTCTTTTTCGGAGGTCACATTAAGGGTGCATTAAGGTGCAATACAGAAAATCAGAAATTTCAATTTCACACAAATAAAACTCAAAACTACAGTGTAACTCAAATTCCAAACATTTAACAAACTTCTTATTATTCAAATAAAATTGTAAAACCTAATTCTTGATCATCTTCATGTTTTGGCTCCTACACTAATGAAGATGTTTATTTGATTGGACCTTTTACAACTATTTGCACAAATGCATGTTGCAATCATACATACATGAGGGCTTCTTGGATGTTCAGTGTGAATTTCAATCCAGTTAAAAGTAAGATATCAGAAAACGGTAATAAAAACTCCTCTGTAGTCCACATCAATCCAAAATGGGAGGAGTCAGTCAGTGTGGAGATATCAGAGGATGAGTGGGATGATATTTGGGAAGCCCAGAAAACTACAAACTGAAGATCGTGGTTTGACGTCTGCTAGAAAAGTGTAATAAGATACTTTGTGACTCCAAAACTAAAATTCATGCAGCCCAGTTTTCAGAGGCAGGAATAAGTGGAGGGAATTTAAATCTATGGATAATCATGTATTCTGGACTCCTGGTCATTTAATTGAACCAGTGTAACCAGACCTTGGTAAAGAAATAACATTTTCAGAATAAATATTGATTGCTTCTTTGTCATATTATTGCTCAGGATAAATGTTTGCAATCTGTACACAGAACTGAACCCAGAGACTGACAGTTACATGAAGGCTGGATCTTGACCATTATAAAATGAACAAATACAAAGGAACTATTTACAGTATGACCTAAACTCAATGAGTGCTCATCAAAGATAAGTTATTGTATACTTTAACATAAAAAAACTAATTAAGAATCAGTTAAAAAAACAAAAAAAAACTAGAAAAGCACTCGGAGAGCGCAGACCTCCGCCAAGCATGATAGTTCCCCCCATATTGTGACTCACACCA